>WBNM01037749.1:0-31708 GCA_013399055.1 Ramphastos sulfuratus | reverse complement strand
AGCCTCATCTGAGCAAGTGCATACCTCATCAAAAAAAGATGAATCTGTATTTTATTTATTTACCAAATTTTCTTCAGAAGCATCTGAGTACTAATTGTAAAATAAATAATTTCTACAGTTTTTAACCTTTCCTTCCTCTGTGAGGTTTTATTGTGATCTGAAAAGAAATAGATATATAGGATGAGAAGTGGAAATAAAATAACCTTGGTTTGGAATTACAGTGTTCAGGAAGTCAGTCATAAAATACCAGGATTTTTGAAAGTGAGCATGCATTGTCATTAGTAACTTTAGGGGGGTTGGTTTTGTTGTTCATTCACTTTTTTATGTGTTTTCTTTTGTTCCCTCTAAAGACTGATTTGGAAATAGAACTTAGTCTAAATTCTAATACAAAAGCACTAGCAATAAAACAAATTATTTTGATGACAGTTTATTAGTAATGTCACTTCTCTTCAGGAGAAAGTATAGAAATAGCAGTTACATTTGCTGTAGTTTTAATGATGCTGACAAAATGGAATAGCAATAACTTGTAAAGATAAAGTTACTTTAATTATTTTACCAAGTATAAGCTGCAGTCTTTCATGGCTTGTTATGATTATTTTTAATTCTAGTGAGCTCAAGTTACTTCACAAAATCTCATGACCTGTTTGTGCAGAGTGTAGAATCACAGAATGATAGGCTTTGGAGGGGACCTCTGGACATAATCTAGTCCAACTCCCCACCCACCCCCACCAGAGCATGGTCACCTAGAGCAGGTGCATAGGGTGTTAGCCTAGCAGGTTTTGAGTGACTCCAGAGATGAAGACTCGACCACCTCTCTAGGGAGCCTGTTCCAGTGTTCTACCGCTCTCAAAGAAATTTCTCCTCATATTTAGATGGAACTTCCTATGTTCAAGTTTGTGCTTGCCAACCTCTTGTCCTGTCACTGGGCACAATCAAACACATGATTGTAGTAGCCTTCCAGTATCTGCAGGGTCCCTACAGGAAGGCTGGGAAGGGCCTATTTACAAGGTCTTATAATGACAAGACAAGGGGCAATGGGTTTAAACTGGCAGAGGGGAGATTTAGACTGGATGTTAGGAGGAAGTTCTTTCCAGTGAGGGTGGTGAGGCACTGGAACAAGTTTCCCAGGGAGGTTGTGGCTGCTCCCTCCCTGGAGGTGTTCAAGGTCAGGTTGGATGAGGCCTTGAGTGACCTGTACTAGTGGGAGGTGTCCCTGCCTATGGCAGAGGGTTGGAACTAGATGATCCTTGAGGTCCCTTCCAACCTTACCATTCTATGATTCTATGATTGTAAGGAAACTGTAGAAGCCATTTTGTCAATTTCCCTTTATCTGAAGCACATTAAGTATCTGGGACCTTTCTTAATTGGTGTTTGTTGTTTGTTCCCCTGTGCTTCAGAAGCCTCCCATGTGGTTTAGTTGTTTCTTGTAGCATTTCACTGTTTTCACTTTAGTTATTCCTCAAACATTAAATTAATTTAAAAGGACCAAGCTGAAAGAATAACTCATCATGCCAGTCTTTTATGTATCTGAAGACTGTCCTCATAAGGTCTCTCATCCCTGGGCTTGAACTTACTTGGTATATTTTAATCTTTCATTACATTTTTCTCAATGTTAAAACACTTGTTTAGCATCAACTTTCTTTACATGCTGTGCCATTAATGGGTCACAGCACTCTATGCAGCTACTTAGGAGTGGCCTGGACTCTAGACTTTGGGCAGAGAAAACCAGAAGTTGTGACATGAGAGGATGTCTAACAGTCAGATTCAGTCTGCTCTTGCTCTCTGTGTTGGCTAGTTGAAGCCCTCTTAGTGGTGCTTAAAATCTATCACTCACAGTTGCTGCTGTGTTCCCAGCAGATTTCTGGTATCAAGTTTCCCCACCAGTCCCTAGAGCAGTCTCTCTAGCCCAGGGATGCTGCCCTAGGAAGCAGCTAAATCACTTTGACTCGGTTTGACTTTGGCAGTCACACAGTGATTGCTCTTTATAAGTCACCTTGCTACTGATAAGGTGGTTACAAACTGAGTACATAAGCAGCTGTTTCAATATTTTTCCACAGCTAAGTCATTCTTGTTTTGTTCTTTTTGCTTGTCTATCCCACATGTTATGTAGGTCAGGGTCTTGTTTTGGTATATTACACATCTAGCAGTAAATGATGTGAACTGCTGAACTTGGCCTCATTCTTGAAACCTAGGGAAGACCCAAGGTTTGATAGCGGTTGCAGGCTACATTGCAGTTAAGAAAACTGCATCTGCTGCTGTCCTTATGCATGTGTTTTTGCAAGAGAGTGGAGTTGTCGTAGACATTTATCTTCCCTATGTGCCTGTGGTGGAACAGGTTTTTTTGAAGATACTTCAGTGCTTATTCCACGAGAGGTTTGAAACAGTGGGCTCCAGTTGCCTTGTTTGTGCTTTCTAGGGATGTTACGGCATTGCAAGGAAATCAAACCTTTCATGTGCTTTGCATAAAGCGATCTAACCAATTATACTTCAGCATTCCTGTCATCCAGACCCATACCAAGACCTATGACTTGTGTATGTTGATTTTTCTTAAGGGTACAGCTTCATGTCACAAATAATTTCCCCAGACAGTGTTCATTTCTTTCTTCACGTTTTAATTACCTTTTGTTACATGTCTGAATTTGAAGAATAGCTTAATTAACAGCACTAGTGGTTTGCAGCCCTCAGAGTGCCAAGCTCTGAGACAGTCCTCGAGCTCTGTGCAGTTGGGCAATCACTGCCTTCTACTCTAGGCCACAATTACTCTTACATAATTTGCATTCAAAGTTTACATCAGTTTCTGTTTAACGGTTACCATGAAATGTGCAAGTACTCCACATACTCCCTTCCCTGCACGCATGTGCTCTGTTCTTTGCATTCTTTGCGTTTGCTCCGCTGTTCTTCGCGGTCTGTGCAAGTGTTCTGTGTTTTACAGGATATCAGCTGTAAAAGGTGCACACCCATAACATGAATCAAAGCTCAAACCTCCTGACAACCTTCTGCAGCACAAGTCCCTGCAAAATGTTCTTCAGCTCCATTGTGGTTTTGCTTTTTCAGATACGCCATTGAGTTATCTAGACAAGAGCATTAATAATCTGCAGTACTGAATAGCTACCATCAGATTTGTTTTCCTTTTTTCATGCCACAGTGTTTAGATGTGGTAGGCAGAGGAGCCTCAAGTAGAATCATAGAATGGTAAGGTTGGAAGGAGACCTCAAGGATCATCTAATTCCAACCCCCTGCCATAGGCAGGGACACCTCCCACTAGCACAGCTTACTCAAGGCCTCCTCCAACCTGGCCTTGAACACCTCCAGGGAGGGAGCAGCCACAACCTCCCTGGGCAACCTGTTCCAGTGCCTCACCACCCTCACTGTAAAGAACTTCCTCCTAACATCTAGTCTAAATCTAAAGTACTTTGATCTCAATAATTTGTGGATATACAGTCAGTTTGAGCCAAAAGATGCCAGTTTTTCTGTAATTTTTCTGATTAGAGTAATTTTTACAGGCAGTGTGAAAGTGGGATTTTGGCTTGGCACACAGAACCTAAACACTGTTAAATGAACTGCTTTTTAAGGAGCCTTAAAAAGATTTTCCATGGAAGTGTAGTTCTGAAAAATTAATCTAGAGAAATGTTAAATAACTTTGGATTTTAAAATAATCACAAGATGTTGTGGTTAAACGTGTAATTTTATTTGGTGGGAAGGCTGTAAGGTGCATGATCGCTATTGCAAATCTTCTTCCTTACCTGCTTTAGTCATGTATTCTAGACCACAGGCAAACTCCAGCTGTGGAGGCCAGTGCTGCTAGTGCCAGGTTGTGTCAGCAGTGCAGAGTCCAGCTGGAAGCCTGTGGCCAGTGGTGTACTCCAGGGATCAGATACTGGGTCCAGTTTTGGTCACTATCTTCATCAATGATCTGAATGAGGGGATTGAGCATACCCTCGGCAGGTTTGCAGATGATACAAACCTGGAGATGTGATTGACACAGGGGAAGGCTGTGCTGCCATCCATTGAGATCTGGACATACTGGAGAGCTGAGCAAAGAGAAACCTCATGAAGTTCAATAAGGACAAATGCAGAGTACTGCATCTGGGGAGGAATAACAACAGGCACCAGTACAGACTAGGGGAAAGGAAAAAGACCCTGGACTCCTAGTAGATAGCAAGTTCTGTGTGGGACAGCAATGTGTCTTTGTGGCCAAGAGGGCCAGTAGCATCCTGGGGTACATTAAGAAAAGTGTGTCCAGCAGGTCTAAGGAGGTTCTCTTCCCCCTCTACTCTGCCCTGGTGAGACCACACCTGGAATACCGTGTCCAGTTTTGGGCGCCCTGATTCAAGAGAGACAGGGGTCTGCTGGATGGAGTCCAGCAGAGACCTACAAGTATGACTGCAGGACTTGAACATCTCTCCTATGAAGAAAAACTGAGAGACCTGACACTGTTTGGTCTTGAAAAGAGAAGGCTGAGGGGAGCTTATCAGCATCTCTAAATATCTGTGGGGTGAGGGTCAAGATGGAGGTTATAGTTTCTTTTTGGTAGTGCCCAGTGATACAACAAGGTGGAACACAGGAGGTTCCACCTCAACACAGGAGACACTTCTTTACAATGGGGCTAATGGAGCACTGGAACAGGCTGCCCAGAGAGGTTGTGGAGTCTCCTTCTCTGGAGACTTTCAAAACTCACCTGGATGCATTCCTGTGCTGCCTGCCCTAAGTGATCCTGCTTTGGCAGAGGGGTTGGACTCAATGATCTCTGGAGGTCCCTTCCAGCTCCTAACGTTCTGTGGTTCTATGACACCGACAGACCTCAAGCAGCAGGTAGGAAGCGATTCGCTGTGCTCTCCTCCTCCGGGTAGATGCTGTGACTTTGTGAAATACTCTGAGTGGCTACTACAGCAGGCAGGATCTCCACCACAATATAAGGCTAAAACCTGCAGACCAAATTCATCTTTTTCTAATCCTGGTAGGAGAATCCAATTGCAAAACATACGCTTTAGGCAGTAGCATCACTCGGGGGCTGGGTTTGTGTATTTAAAAGGGCCACAGCAGGTGGCAGCAGTGTCCTTCTAGAGCCTCTGCATCTGTAGGTAGCTCTGCACTTACCTGCAGTGGACAGGCTCTAGAAGCCACAGACAGAGGTGGAGGTCACACTTGCGGCTAGGAGGGAAACCAGCAGCTTTGGGTCTAACGTGTAGACCTTCCTTTTCTGCACTTTGCCAGTGGCAGGCTCCCGTTTCAAATATCCCCACCAGCACTAAGCCCACTGGTCAGCACTCCTCACGAGATGCCCCCTCATACCACTAGGCCATCAGGTAGACGTTTTAGATAAAAGCAGTCAGAAAAAGTAGCTTATTCCCATTCTCCCTCCATTGTGAACATGACAAACAGTCCCATAAAGAATGAAGTACCTGGACAGAGGCCTTTTTTTAATCTTTCCATTTCAGAGAATGAGAAGCGTTTCAGGGTCTTGGCACGTCTTGTAAATTTCCCTGGATGCCTGGCAGTAAGAAATATTGATCAAATGGGTAGCATTTTTGGTTTCTCAGTAGTAGCTATTTCTTTGGGTTCTTTGTGTAACATTATCTACCACAAAATGGGAAGTTTCCACTATATTTAAAGGAAAAATACAAGAAGGGAGAAGCTCTTTGATGAAAGCTGCCCTTTCACAGGCAGGCTGGGCTTAACATTAAACTCCTGCTAACTGCAATCCACTCAGATGAGCAAAGTGAAGTTGGTGTTTTTACTTGGACATAATACCAGGTGGGAAGTACCATTTGAGCATCATATCTCTCACCTCGTCTTAGTCACAAGTGAAATGCTGAATGATGACTAGAATGCCGGGAATTAGGAGGAGTAGTTTTAATAATGTTGAACAACAGCACTTCCTTGTTTCCTGGGAGTTTTGATTTCACTTCTCTGCTGGGTGGAGCAGTCCCACCTAGCAGATTTTTTGTGGATTTGCAGCAGTGCAAGACATGCAAATACTCCACCTTCAAATGCAAACTTACCAAACATTAGTGTTTTCTTCTTCCAAACATGACAGCAGAGACACAGATGCTTTAGTCTGCCTCAGTCTTCATTTCAGGGCTCATTGATTTTTCCTTTTTTTTAAAATTTAATACTCATATGTCAGTCAAAAGCAATACACGTTGTAGCCTTGTACCCCTGATATAAAACTTCTGTAGTTATGCTTTATACAGCTGCTTTCTATTTACTGGGCATTGCCTACCAGAGTTCTCAGCACTGAATTTCTACCTTCTCCCCCAGGACCAGGATATTTATGACAACCTGGACTTGGAAAAGAGGAATTACGTCTTTGAAGTCACATCTGACTATAAATTCTGGTCTTGTTCCCACCCTGATTCACTGAGTAGCATTATTCTGTATGTTCAGTTTTTGTTGCCTGCAATGTCTAGAAGTGGAAGAGTTAGACTTTTGAAATTACTGGGGCCAGAACAGAAAGCATCATTTTCTCCTTCTGATAACATACAGGATAGAAACGAAGCCCAGTAATAAATCTCTACTTTCTTTAAAAGTTGTGTCCATCACAAGGATTCAAATCTCTGGATGTTTAGCTAATTGCTGAAGCCTCTGCTTGCCCAGTTTCCACTCACCACTAAGCAGGCATTCCTTGCAGCAGAGAAACAGAAGCTCAGCAGTCACAAATCAGCAGTCTTTTTACTGCTAATTGTAGAAAATACCCATTGTAGCAAAAATGGAAGAGAAAGACTCTATCCTCACCTCCTTCATATTCATGAGGGAGATTTCCATGCTAAGTGAGCTATTCCTGCTCACTGCAGGCACAACGTGGATTTCATGGAATTGTTCCTTCCACAAGAAACCTTCAGCACTAAGGGCAAGTCCCTTCTGCAGGGACTGCTCTCCTGGGGCTTCAGTAATTTCCTTGCAAAGAAAATTTAGAAACACAATGTTTTTCAATTAAACAGAGAGTCATGAGCTTGATTGTGGACCTTGAGCTTCTGCCCGGGAAGAGAAACTGAGAGACCTGGGCCTATTCCATCTTGAGAAGAGAAGGCTGAGAGGGGGTCTGATCAGTGTCTATAAATAACTGAGGGATGGGTGTCAAGTGGATGGGGCCAATCTCTTTTTGGTGGTGCACAGTTATAAGGCAAAGAACAGTGGATTCAAACTTGAACATAGAAGGCTTCACCTCAAGGAGAAATTTCTTTAGAGTGAGGGTGACAGAGCACTGGAACAGGTGCTTCAGGAGGGGTTGTGGAGTCTCCTCTGGAGACTTTCAAAACCCACCTGGATGCATTCCTGTGCAGACTACTCTAGGTGATTCTGCTTTGGCTGGGGGATTGGACTCAATGCTCTCTGGAGGTCCCTTCCACCCTCTAGCATTCTGTGATTCTGTAAAAGGAAAGGGACATATAAGAAAAAGGATTCTACAATACAGTTTACAAATTAATTTCCACTTATAAACTTTACAAGCCATTGGGTGGAGATATGAAAGCATAGTTAACAAAGATAAACTGCTGCTATCCATTTACTTTCATCTCTAAGCTAACAAATTTGGGTGGGTTGCAGAAACCAACCACAGCAGTATGGAGCTTAGTAAACCAACACAGGCAATGCTTGAGCCTCATGCTGCTCCGTATCAGCTGCCAAAGTTGATTTCAAGTCAGCCCCTGAATGTTCTGATCTGCTAACAGCTTTTTGGCACTGCAGCACAGCAAAGCTCCTGGCAATAGTACAGCACCCTGCAATTAGCTTTGCAGTTTCCTAAAGAATCATAGAACCACCCGGGTTGAAAGGGACATCCAGTCCAACCCCCCTGCCGTGAACAGGGGCATCCTCAACTAGATCAGGTTGCCCAGAGCCCTATTGAGCCTCACCTTGAATTCCTCCAGGAATGGGGCCTCAACCACCTCTCTGGGCAACCTCTTCCAGTGCCCAATTGCCCTCATTGTAAAGAAGTTTTTTCCTAACATCTAGTCTAAATCTACTCTTCTCTAATTTCAAACTATTGCCTCTCATCCTACCACTGCAGGCCTTCATAACCACTCCCTCTCCAGCCTTCTTGCAGGCCTCTTTTAGGTACTGGAAGGCAGGGATTAGGTCTCCTCAAGCCTTCTTTTCTCTGGGCTGAGCAATCCCAGGTCCATATAGCAGAGGTGCTCTAATCCCCTGATCAGTTTCATGGCCATCCTCTGGACCTGGTCCATCAGATCCATGTCCTTCTTGCATTGAGAGCTGGAGCCTTAATCACTTTGGAGCAGTATGGTTCTTGAGAACACAAAAAATATCATGCTTTTCCCTCATTTATCTTACTACTTGCAGGTAAGCATTGTTCTGCTGGTTTGAGGCCAATTGGAATATTTTAATGAAAAAAAAAATGGACTGTAGGCTGTGAAAACAATGGTGATGTCTACTTCACTCATAAGCTTGCTGAGATGTATAAAAACAAGGACACAAACATAGATAACATTAGACAATCTCTCTGGGAGCTGCTGTGTCTTCTGGCCTTTCTGCTCTGTAACCCAAATAACCACTCTGCTTCTAACCCTCCTGGCTGATCCTCCAAACTCACCTTGCACGTAAGGCAGACCCTAGGGTAAGGTAGAGGGGTGGAAAGAAGGTGGAAGGGTGGTTGGGAGCCTCTCCTGGGGACTCTGATTTCTGGGAGGGGTGTTGTGTTTCTGTATTGTCTTTGACTTGTATATTTCTGTAAATATTCCTGTATATTGTGTATATATCTGCTTGTACATTGTGTTAAGCTGTAAATAGAGCTTCAGTCCTTAACTTCCAGCTGGCTGAGTCTAGTCTGGGTTTCTAGTCTGGATTTCATTGTGGGGTGGGGGCGGGTATCTCCCAAACCACCACATCTCTTTCAGGTAAGCATTGTCCTAGCAGTAAATAATCTCTTCTAGTTCAAATTGTTCATTGATCATAATTGTCCTTTCTTCTTGTTTACTTTTNCTCTAATCCCCTGATCAGTTTCATGGCCATCCTCTGGACCTGGTCCATCAGATCCATGTCCTTCTTGCATTGAGAGCTGGAGCCTTAATCACTTTGGAGCAGTATGGTTCTTGAGAACACAAAAAATATCATGCTTTTCCCTCATTTATCTTACTACTAAAAGGAAAAACTGGAAATATACCATCTCCAACATTACTCCATCTGGAAAAGCATTGAAACATAGAGAAGCACTGCTGCCCCAGTTGATACAAGTGTTAGCCCTGATAATCAACCACTCCCAGAAATGGTGTAATGATCTAAAAGGTAAGAGTTATCTTTCAGATGTCAGTTGTTCTGTTTACTAAAAGGTACAACATTTCATGTCTTCAGCAGTCCTGATTTTTTTGCAGCAGGTTGCACTGTGCTCTACTTAACACCGCTTTTTTTTTATTTATTTACTCACAAATAATCAATGTTTTAACAAAAAGTGTTTAAAATCTCACTGTTAATAATTACCCCCACCACCCTCTGCTGAGTGTGTCTGGCTTCAGATATAGCAGAGGTGGCAATCAGGAACTTGTTCCCCAAGCAACTGACTGATAATCAGTTTAAAAGAAACCAAACAAACAAATGGAAAAACCCAAACCTCAACCTGCAGAACTGTAGCTGAACAGAACTGGGTTTAGTAAGACCAAAGAGTTCAAGAAAATAGGATCTAATGTGTAAATGGCACCGTATGTAGTAAATCCAGATGTAACCTGGAGCTGCAGACCAACAAAAAAAGAGAATGAGAAGATAAAGTTGTAAATATGTGTTGGAAAACACATGTAGAAGGAGGAAGAGAAGTGGGATGCAGAGTAAAAAGAGAGTGAGGGAGAAAGAAAAAAAAACATCAATGTCAACATTGTTTTCTTCCCTGTGAAGGACTCAAGTGCTGACAACTTGCTGTAATATCCCAGCAGGAGCACTGCTAGCATGAAACCACTGACCTTAGGACCCAGAGGAGTGGTGGAGTGAGCTAAGCAGTGTGAGTTGCAATTTTAATTGTATTATTGCAATTATTGTGATGCTTTCTGTATATAGGCACACTATTTGCATTACTGTTCTTCGTTTCTCTATCATAATCCAATCATATAATAATGATTTCTGAGTTAGTCTGTTATCCCACTAACAATCAATTGATGGCTTTGTTATCCCACTAACATCAATTGGTGTATCTATGAGGTGTGGTTTGGTTTTTCCCCATAGACATGAGTTTGAACGCAAGGGTGCTCCAGCTCCAGTGCATTTTCTCACTGGTGACCCAGCAGGGATGGAAATTTATGCCTCTTCTACTACCAGATAAGTGCTGCAAGGGACAACTTCTCAGACCCTTTTATCATGTCTCACTACCCAGTCATAGATTGAGGCTGTTCCCTCTTGTTCTATCATTATTTACCTCTGAGAAGAGACCAGCACCAACTTCTCCACAACATCCTTTCAGGTAGCTGTAGACAGTAATGAGGTCTCTCCTCAGCCTCCTCTTTTTCAAACTAAACAGCCCCAGCTCCTTCAGTTGCTCCCAGTAAGATTTATTCTCCAGGCTCTTCACCAGCTTCGTTGCCCTCCTCTGCACTCTCTGCAGCACCTTCACAACCCTCTTGTAATGAGATGCCCAAAACTGAACACAATAAAATGGATTAATTGCCTTAGTTTTCCAAGCAGCAAATGTGGAAGTAATGTTAAGAAAAATGGACTCCATTAGACAGGAGACAGAGAAATGGTAGGAGAAAGAGAGAGCAGACTGCTGCTGAAATGGGTAGGCTTTTTGTTTTGGCCCATGTCTTGCCCAAAGCTCAGCTTCAGTGTAGATTGCCACTGTCTGTCAGCAGAGCCAGGTTCTCCCACTCCATCACATGTGCATGAGATTTCAGGACTGTTTCAGTGATCAGAGGCTTTCACATGGTAATGGCAGGATCCCCGGGATACTATAAGCAAGAATTCAATCTCTCCTGCTCTTTCTCTCAATAGTAAGGAAGGGAAAGGGAATAAGATTTTCTTAAGTTAAATGGAGTTGAGAAAGAAAAAGCACAACCCTAAAATAGGGGCCTCCCGGGGCTACAAAATCCAAGCTTGTGTTCAAAAGAAAACTGTTTCACAAAATCCAAATCAAAGTCTCTTTGTTCCCAGAATAACAGACCTGTCTGTAGAATTAAGTTGTTTCCCTCTACTCAGACGTGATGACACACAAATGTCTTTGTGCTAAATTCACAGCCCTCATTTCGTCACTTTCCTCTGTTCTCTGGGGAACAAATTGCACCTCTGCAGGGAGTAGCCCCCACACTCTGTCCCACCCCCCACCAGTAACAGAAAATCTCTTCAAAACCCAGGATGCTTTAACTTTTACTCTTAGAAATATGCCAGCTTCCCAGCCGGAGCCCTTTTTGGTTCTCTCTAGGTTCACCATCTAGTGGCTGATCTCCCACAGCTGATTTCATGGTCTCTGGCACTCGGGAGGCAGGGGACCTGATTTCAGTGGCTATTCATGCTTGGCTAAATGCACTTTCCACTTAATGGGCATTAAAATTTGGTCTAGAAACAGGAGACCAAGTAGGGTATCTACAGGGATATTTATTCAGATAGGAAAAAAATGAAAAATAACATTTCATTCACTTGGCTACTGCAGCTGATGTGTTCAAAGCAAAACAAAAGCAACTCCCTTCTGCAGAAAGAATGAAAAACTAACATTCACTCTTCAGAAACTACTGTTGTGTGACTTCTCAGAAGTTTCTCTTTTGCAACCAATGACACTACCCATAACTGCTATGCCATTGCCCAATATTAAAGCTCAAGAAATCTGACGTTTATTGTGGTAAGTGCTTTCTCCTGACAGAGAATTTTTTCATCAGGCTTTTAATCCCCTTCACTTAAAACACACAGTGCTCTTGACATAGAATCATAGAGTCAACCAGGTTGGAAGAGACCTCCAAGATCATCCAGTCCAACCTATCACCCAGCCCTAGCCAGTCGACCAGACAATGGCACTGAGTGCCCCATCCAGTCTTTTATTGAAAACCTCCAGGGAAGTCAACTCCTCCACCTCCCTGGGCAACCCATTCCAATGCCACTCTCTCTGTGAAGAACTTCCTCCTAACATCCAGCCTAGACCTCCCCCGGCACAACTTGAGACTGTGTCCCCTTATTCTGTTGCTGGTTGCCAGGGAGAAGAGACCCACCCCCATCTGGATGCAGCCTCCTTTCAGGTAGTTGCAGACAGCAATGAGGTCACCCCTGAGCCTCCTCTTCTCCAGGCTAAACAACCCCAGCTCCTTCCCCTGAGGAGCTCCCTCTCCTCACAGGGCTTGTGTCCCTCACCAGCATTGTTGCCCTTCTCTGGACACATTCCAGTACTTTAACATCTCTCTTGAACTGAGGGGCCCAGAATTGGACACAGTACTCAAGGTGTGGCCTGACCAGTGCTGAGTACAGGGGAAGAATAACCTCCCTGGTCCTGCTGGGCACATTATTCCTGATACAGGCCAGGATGCCATTGGCTCTCCTGGCCAACTGGGCACACTGCTGGGTCACGTTCAGCCTACTGTCTACCAGCACCCCCAGGTCCCTCTGTGTCTGGCTGCTCTCCAGCCACTCTATCCCAGGCCTGTAGCACTACTTGTAGTTGCTGTGGCCAAAGCGTAGAACCCTGCACTTAGCCTTGTTAAATCTCATCCCGTTGGCCCCTGCCCACCCATCCAGCCTGTCAAGGTCCCTGTGCAGGGCCCTCCTACCTTCCAGCAGATCCACACCTGCTCCTACTTGGTGTTATCTGCAAGCTTACTGATGCTGGACTCAATCCCCTTGTTCAGATCATCAATAAAGATATTGAATAGGATCGGGCCCAACACTGATCCCTGGGGCACACCGCTAGTGACAGCTGCCAACTGGATGTGGCATCATTCACCACCGCTCTCTGGGCCTGGCCATCCAGACAGTTCTTGACCCACTTCAGATCAAATCTGTCCAAGCCACAAGCTTGTTGTGGCAGACAGTGTCAAAGGCTTTGTTGAAGTCCATGTTGACTACATCCACAGCCTTCCCCACATTCACCAGGTGGGTAACCTCATCATAAAAGGAGATCAGGTTGGTCAGGCAGGACCTGCCCTTCCTAAAGCCATGCTATATCATATCATCATATAAGTGCATGTGCAAGTACATGGTTAGACCTGACTCATGAACTCATAGCTCAATTTGATAGAAAGGGTTGGAAAGTAAAGGTATTCACAGACTAGCACAGCTGAGAACCTAACACAAGTTTACCTGTCCCTGGAATTGCAGATATTGTGCTGGTTCCACTCCAGCTTGCTCAGATACTGTCTGGCTCCCTCAGCATAGACCAATGCAGATCTTTTGGGCAAAAATACTTCCTGCCTCAACAAACGTAGCTTCTGGGAGAGCAGTAGGTTGCTTTGGACAATGTTTTGCATGCTCTCAAGGATTATAAACCCAGGAGTGACTAAGGTGAATTAGGTCCACTCCTATAGCAAACCTTCTGACTTGCTGTCACCCAAAAAAATCCGATTTGGATGCACTGAGTCTCCCCTGTGACATGAGGCAAAGTGCTGTGGCACTGAGATCCTGAGATTTGCTTTACAAGCAACTCAAAAAACATAAGGATGAAGCAAAATGCACCCTTGGACAAAACAAAGCTTCTTCTGCATGTCGCAGTACTGCAGGAGACTTGAAGTGGAAAGCTAATAAAGTGAACCTTTAATGCAGTCTCTAGAAAAAGCAGTATAGACAGGGCTTTTAGGACTGAGCTTTCACCCAACAACCATCTCTGGTCTATGCAGTTGCTGACAAAGCCAAGCCCTTGATGCTCTGAGGGTTCTCAAACTGTCAATTAGTTCAGTGCAGGTCCAGGTCTTTTCATCTCATTCACCGCTCAAGATAACTTCTCTCTTCTGATGTTAAAAAGAAACCAATCTCCTTTTGGTAAAGAGAGGAGCTTATCTCTGCTTTTGATAGTCTCCCTATGTGCAGGACTACTACCACAGTTCACAGTGTTGGCTGAGAAGAAGCTTTTTGGCAGACAGCAGCCCAGTACAACATTTATAATTCCATACCAGCAAAGCATCACTTGTCTTGGCACTTACTCTCAGAGACTCTGCAGATTGAGCTATTTAATGTACAGTGCAAAGAAGTGATGGCTCAGATGTATGTTAGTAGCAGATGCTTCCAGCTGGGGCAGAGAAGGCTTAGACTGCAGGCCCTTTTCCAGGGGCCACTTCTTTGGGCACTGCACATATTCGATCTAAAATTAGCGCTAATCTATTTAATCTTTTCAGCACGTTGAAAAGCTTGCTGTGGCAGGAAAAGAACAAACCTCTTGTAGGGGTCATACCTATGCTGAATGAGGAGCTCCTCTGGTGTGATTATTGCTAGTTACCCTTTGAGGTAGGTTTTTGTATCAAGTGTCCAAGTTGTGCTGTTCTCATCACAAGAGGTTTGCAAAGGCTCAGTGCAGCATGTGTAGCGATTTCACGGGCTGGAAAGTCCAGTAGGCTCAACGCTTCTTCCACACAAACAAGTGATGGTTTTGAGAGATATGTAAACTGTCTGGACCTCAAATTTTATGAGGACTCCACACATTCCTGTTCACTTCATCTACTACTACACTGGCTTGAGGGTGCCTCTGCACATAAAGGAACAGAACAGAGTAAGCACATGCAAAGCTAAGGTCACCCTAAGCAGTTAATGGGCAATCATCTACAGTACATGTAGTATTTTAGGCTTCAGACTTCCCTCTCCCACACACACTGTAATACTGAAGCACTGAACAGCCATGAGGACTCTATTTACCTCATCTATAATAGATAATGCTGTTCTACTCCTTTCTTATTGTCAGAAGCTAGGAAAGATTAAAAAAAAAAATAAAAAAACAAGGAGGGAGGGGGGAAATATCACCCCTTGTAACTATCCAGATGTCAGGATCTGTTTTCTCCTGGCAGTTATTTAGATACCACCAACATAATCACAGATTAGGTTGCTCAAGGTCCCATCAAGTTTGACTTTGGATCCCTTCAGGGATGGCACCTCCACCACATTCCTGGGCAGCCTGTTCCAGTATTTTACCATTCTTCTTTTAAACAACGTCCTCCTAATGTCTACCCTATATCTACCCTGCTCCAGTTTAAAGCCATTGCCCCTCATCCTATCACTACAATCCCTCTGGATGGATCCCTCCCCTCTAGCAAGTCGACTGTGCCACACAGCTTGGTGCCATCTGCAGACTTGCTGAGGGTGCACTGATTCCTCTGTCCATATCGCTGACAAAGAACCTTTCATGTACTGGGGCTATAATGCCACATTTAAGGTTGAACTATTAATATTTTAAAGTTAGTTGCTGCCTTTTTCTCAAGTTATTGCACTTTTCTTTCCTCATGGATGTTAGTAATCTGGGAAAAGCAATTTAAATATTTATCTCACATTTGATGTTCCATGGTGTTGCTGTATTACTTTTCTGGGAGCTTATAGTCCAGGTAGAATGTAGGGTGGGGAAACAGTGAGTCATTTCAGAATATAATTGTCATTTTTTTTTTAATCCCTTTGAAAGGTACCATCCGTTTAACTTGAGTGCCAATGTTATTTTTCTTATTTTTTTAATTGAATTTTATTAATTTTTAGTAAGATTGCTGCTAATACCATGTTAATTGGGTTATCATATTAAGAGAACTGAACCTCTCCTCAGTCAACAGTTTCTGTTTTGCGACCCTGGAGGCAGGGAAAAAAGAGTAGTTGATAAACTGGGGTGTTTGGCCTCGTGTTTTCTTGGGGTTCTTATTGGCAATTTTGAAAAACTGTAACTTCACTGATATACTTTATTACTCTCTTTGCAAAGCAGATGGGAAGCAGGGGACCTCACAGGATGCTTTGCTGTCTGGCCTTTCTGGCAAATCACTAGCCCAAGGTTTGGTACATGGAAACAGCTGGTGGCTATTGTAGCAGTATGACTGGGACTCAGTAAATATTTGATTTTGTCTTATTCATGTTTAACTGCATATTCTTCTGGCAGCCAAGGCAATTAGCATCCTCCCTCTTCACTGATGGTTAATTCATGTTTCTAAGGAACACCTTTCTAAATGTTTTCAGAATTAATTTTCCCAAACATGTAGTTTGAAATTAATGGATGGGTTGGCTCTTTAGGGAGGCCCTTGGATGAAAGAAGAGTTTTGCTAGTGGGTGCTTAAGTCTTTGTATTTCTTTGTCTCCCATTGTTTGTCCAGTTTGAGGATACCATATGCAAGTATTTTGCCAGCCACTGTTGATGGATGCTAAAACATGAGCCAGCAATGTGAGCTTGCAGCCCTGAAGGCCAACCATATCTGGGATGCATTAAAAGTAGTGTGAGCAGCAGGGTGAGGGTGGTGATTCTCCCCCTCTGCTCTCATAAGACCCCCACCTGGGTACTGTGTCCAATTCTGGTGTCCCCAGCATAAGAGGGACATGGAGCCGGTGGAGCAGGTCCAGAGGAGGGCCACAAAAATGGTCAAAGGGCTGGAGCACCTCTCCTATGCAGACAGGCTGCAAGAGTTGAGGCTGTTTAGCCTGGAGAAAAGAAGGCTCAGGGAGACCTTACAGCAGCATTCCAGTACCTGAAAGGGGCCTACAAGAAAGCTGGGGACAGACTTTTTACAAGAGCTTGTTGTGATAGGATGAGAGGAAATGGACTTAAACTTGAGGGCAGTAGGTTTAGACTAGATATTGAGAAGAAATTCTTTATAGTGAGTGTGGTGGGACAATGAAACAGGTTGCCCAGGGAGGTTGTGGATGCTCCCTCCCTCTAGGTGTTCAAGGCCAGGTTGGATGAGGCCTTGAGCACTCTGATCTAGTGGAAAGTGTCCCTGCCCATGGCAGGGGAGGATTTGACCTAGATAATCTTTAAGGTCCCTTCCAACCCAAACCATTCTATGAAAACCAGCAGGAATTAAGAGCAGCTGATCATGACAGCAGCCAAAACCAGAGGGAATGAGAAATAAGGGCTGATCCTGAATCAGACTTGCAAACCCCCTGACTGTACAAAGCAGTCAGATTTTAACAGCTTAGAGCCTATCAAAACAAAAACTGGGGGCAGGAGAGAAAAGACAGTAGAAGAGGTAGCATCCTGACAGAGTAATGTTGAGAAAACAGCCCAAGGACCTGGAAACAGTTGAAGACCTTGACTGCCCTGAAACAGTGCCTAGCACTGATAAGTCACACCGTGTGTCACTTTGCTTTGTTGTTGCCCATGTTCAGCAACTTCAACTGTATCCTGCAGCCTCCAACAGCAAGGGTGCAGCCTGTGTGAGCAGTGGTAAGGCTTGCCACCCTGGCTGAGCTGGAAAGTCTCACTGTGAGGTGGAAGAAATACTCCTTCTTCTGTGGAGGAGGCCCTTACTCACTTTCTTTTTGTGTAAAGGGACGAGGAAGCTGAAAGGGTCCCCTGGATGGCCCTGTGCCTTCCAGGGGATGCAGACTGGAATGCAGCCCCAGTAGGAGCGGAATACAGCAACTTGCCTCATCTCCTCATTACCCATCTGCTTTCATCTCACATACAAATTAGCTGACTCAGTGATCTGACTTTTTGGGGGAGAAGAAGGAGGTTGTTGCTTGTGGGCAATATTTACAAGTACCTCTGCCATTTGCTGCTGTCACCCCTGTACTGGCAGTGTAGTAGAGCTAAGCAATGAGTCAGCCAGCTGTGCCTGTGAAGGGTTTCGTTTCTGTCATCTGTTAAACAACAGGAAGGAATGAGAAGTGAAATCAACTATACAGGTAATTCCAGGCGTAGCAGGAAGCAACTGCCTTATTTGGTCATAGCTGGTTTCGTTTCTCCTGATTCTTGTTATATTGTGTGGGTGGAGTCTTTAAATATAACACACTAGAAGTTGAAAAGAAGTTCCTGCTTCTCCTTGCCTTGGGACACTACAAAGGTAGATTTTTTTTTTCCTTTTCTTTCTTCTAAAACTCTTTTGACTCTTATCTTCATTCATTTTAATAGCTGCATGTGAGAAGGCTGCATGAGAATCTAGAATAAGTATGATCAAACAAGGTTGCCAGGAGTAGGCTTTGTTGTTTTCTGGGATGGAGAAAAAGATAATACATTAGGATTATTTCTTCTTCCAGGAAGAGACATGGCATTGAAATTGAAATGTGTTTTAATGTCTGTACTGTGGGAGGGCATTGTTCAGCAATGTGTTCTAGCTGATGGGATTCATGTGTAGTACCATAAGACAGAATTAATATATGCACAGCTCAGAGGCTATGTAGTTTACTCAAATATCTTGAAATCACAGGATTCACTTCTGTCAGACAGAAGTGGGTGTGCTCCTCTGGCTGAACACAGAGTGGATAAATGCAAGAGCTGCATGGATTGAGTACTGCAGCTTCAAGATTTGGGTTTGACAGCAATTTTTTAAGCCCTTCAGATGCAAAGCCAGGATCATTAGAAGAAAACAAGGCAACTCCTCTTCAGGACCAGCAGCAGATTGGTACTTCATGCAGATGTAGCTGAGCAGTGCAATGTTTCATACTGAGCCAGAGGAAGTTTCCAACACACAGGCAGGCAAACATCTAAAAGTGGGGTTCAAAGAAACCAATATTTTTCCAGTCACAGAGGCAGGGGCAACTCTTTTGAAGGGGTGCTATCAGGCTTTCAATATCAGCCCATCATCCAGATGTCACATGTCATACCTGGATTCTCAACAGTTTCATAAGGCACTTAAAAACTGCATTTCTCTTTTAACTCTTTGTCAAGGGTTAGGACTGGGCTGGCCACTAGAGGAATGATAAACGCCCTCTATTAATGCCTCTCCCTTCTCAAGGAGGAAAAGATAGAGAATAAGAGAGAGACTTACATTTTTTGGGGGGAAAGCAGCTTTAATGAAACAGGAACAATAATTACTAAACCAATATTGAACCCAATACCCACACACACACCTCCCTTCGTGGCAATTACGTCACTGGTCATACAATGGGCAGTTCCAGACCAGACCCAGCATCAGAGAGGAAAGTGGATTCAGGAATAAGGTTCATGAACTGGCTTCAGGAGCACACAGGTTTGGACTGAAGGCAGAAGAAGGGATGCCAACCATTGAAGAAGAGAGATTAATCCTTGTGATCCTTCAACTTTATACTGAGTATGATGTATGTGGAACAGAATAGCTTGTTGATCAGTGCAGAGTCACTTGCCTTGTCCACTCCTCCCCACAGGTATAATTTTTTTACTTACAACCCTTTTACTTCCAGCACTCCAATGTGGTGCACGATATCTGTCAGTGACCTTGGTTTCTATAGCAGCAGGTATAATTAAGAGCTTTTCTGCATACCAGTCCTTGATAATAACTAGAAACATCAAGTGATATCACTTCCGGAAGCAGACACCGTCTGAAAATTTTCCTGTTAACTTTAGAAAGTGAAGAGTTAATTTAGAGGAAACTCAGATGAAAAGTAAAAGCACTAAACAGAATTAGCTCTATTCTAATTCAAACCAGGACACTCTATTTCTTTCTTTCTTTCTTTCTGTCATCTGATGTTGTCAAAGCTCAGTCCACAAACAAATCACTGTGCCTGCATAGCACAGTGAAGGGTAACACCAACTTATCTAATCTTTCTCAGGTCCAAGTGGAGAAGAGCCAAGAAGCCCCAGAAATCCATGCATGTTGTATTACATGGCTGCTTGCTCTAAATATCTTTGTTAGCCTGTGTATTTGTATGTGCACTGTGGTTTGCACTGCAGACCTAGCTAAAAAAAAACACCTTGTAAGTCCATGGTAAGGTATAGCCCTTGCTCTGAAATATTTTAGAGTTGTCACATTTTTGTCAAGACTCTTTAAGCCTCAGTTTATAAGTTTATCTTGCAAAGCAGTTCAGTCATGTTTATTGCTGGTAAAAGTTCAAAAGTTTCCCCAAAGTAATATATTTTTCATTTTGATAAAGGGAGACAGGAACACCTTTCTACACACCACACACCACACCCCCTCAATTGTATTGCTTTATTAAAAAGTAAGACTGAAAAGCAAGTGTGGAATCAACCTGCATTGTTCTAAACTTGTTTGTCCCAGGTTGGGAACTATAGGGTTAAAACCACCTTAACCGGGTACATTTGTTTTACCCGTTGAAGGTATAACTTACATTGTGTCTGATTGTGTCTGATCATCCTGTTTTGACATCTGCTCAGACTAGAAAACCTGTAAACTCAATTCAACCAAAACATTAAAAGAACGAGGAGTACTTTCAAGCAAAAGTGTCTTTCTGCAAATTCATTTCCCCAAAAGTTTGAGTTAAACAGTTCTTGATTTTGGCAGGGGGAAGCTAAATAATACCCAGCTTTGAAAAAATACTGTGGGGTTTTCTTTGTTTAAATCTTCTCTCTGAAAATCACCTTCCCTGGGAAATAACACCTCGAAAAAATCCATTTTCTTCAGTCACCCATAGAAAATACTGCAACACATTTTTTACATAACAAAAAGCTGAACAAGAAAACAGAAAGTTTTCCAGATCTTCTTTTTCCAACATAATTTCAAGCAAAGTCTGCTGTTTGGAGAGAGTTTTAAGCTATAGAAGCGGATACTGAGAAACTGAGCTTTCAAAAGCTTTCCTCTGGCAAGTGTTTCTACTGCAAAAGAAACCAACTGGCCACATTGCAGACTTGGTGTGTCCTATTTATAAGATCTTGCAATGACAGGACAAGGGGCAATGGGTTTAAACTGGCAGAGGGAAGATTTAGACTAGATGTTAGGAGGAAGTTCTTTACAGTGAGGGTGGTGAGGCACTGGCACAGGTTGCCCAGGGAGGTTGTGGCTGCTCCCTCCCTGGAGGTGTTCAAGGCCAGGTTGGAGGAGGCCTTGAGTGACCTGTTCTAGTGGGAGGTGTCCCTGCCTATGGCAAGGGGTTGGAACTAGATGATCCTTGAGGTCTCCTTCCAACCTTACCATTCTATGATTCTGTGATTCTATGTCCTACTGCCATTGCCAGCAGCATACCTATGTAGACCCTTCTTGTGCAGCCACACAGCCCTGTACTCATGGCTCCAGGTGACTGAAGTTAAGAGTTTACACTTTCTCAAAACACCTTTCAGCAAAATATTTTATTGAGAAAAAACTGGGGCTTTTTTGCAGATACTGGTGTATCTTTTTTGTTTCTTTACCTCCTGCCCAAAATATTCTTGTTTACCCTGTGGCAACTTCTTTTTTTTTTTTTTTGAAAACACAATTAAAACGTAAGAGGAATGGGGAGAAGTGTTTCAAGTCTAATCTCTTGAGAGCGATTGTAGTCATTTGGAAAGAACTGTGGCACCCTGACATCTACTGAAGGTTTGAATCAGTACATAAAAGTGGTATTTGATTTTCTTTGCTGTGATCACTGCTGCAAGCCAGTGTCATTCAGTGCCTGATGTTTGATTTCAGAAGCTGTGGACAAGAGTGATTGAACCAGATAATAGTCACTAATTGGTGAAATGCTTGTGAACAACCTACGTGATCAGCAAAAAAAAAATCAGCAGGCCATGGATAATCAGAGTGTAGCACATAAGACACATCCTGAAAGAACCAAGATTACCCCAAAGAAAGATATTTCTGCATCACCTTCCTTCAAAACACTTACAGAAGCTTTTGCAGTACCTCTCCCAGAAGACTTAGAAGATGATGATCTTCTGACATCAGAAAACATGATTAAGGGAAAGCCTAACGATGTGAAGAAGGAGCTGAAGAAAGAGTGTAATGGAGAACAGGGCAAGGTAAGACAGAGATCAGAGGAGGCCATAAACCCTTCTTTTTCTTACTCCTATTTTACACTTTATGCTGCAAAATTTATTCTCTTGTGTCTTTGGGCAATCTGCTGTTGTTAGGTATAAGCAGAGGAGTACTTCTGGAGTCAGGACCAAGCAGTTGTTTGGAAAATAAGTACCTGCAATTAATCTGCAGGCATAAAAAAATGCAGGTGTGAAAAATAGGATGACAGCAGCCTAGCAGCTAATCTCATGTGTAACATTGACTCGGTTGTGGGATTTCACGAGGCAGGAATTATAAAATCTGCAGTTATTTTATTTCCGGAAAGCCCCACCCACAACTGTATATAAAATATTAGTNTGCTGGGGCGATTTGCGCTCCCCCGTTCAAGCCTTCGGGGATGGAGTAAGGTACTTAACACCTCCTCCTTTCACATTCCAAACCCCTGGAACCAGAGGTGGGGGGGAGCAGAACAGTTTCGCACCTCATTCAAACCTTCGGTGGGGCAGGGACTTGGGAGTGCCCCACCACAAACATGTACCTGTTTCATTGGTAAAAATTAGCAAATGTTGAACAGAAATCCCGAACTCTTGTATTTCTTTTTAAGGCTTTGCTGCCTTCAGCAGAAATATAAGGAAAGGTTGTTAGCAACCTGTGTGTAATACTTGACACAGAAAACAGATGCCTTTTAAGTTTGTGCCACAGTTAATGAAGTTGAGAATGGTTAGTATTTACTAGCTGGTAAATGCTGGACTGAAGATAGTGGAGAGGGGATCACAATAAGGTATTAAAGTACCAGCCTCCACTAACATGTGCTGCCTTTCTCATCTTGAAAGGAAAAAGTGCTCTCTTTGATTACATCTGATGGATAGGCATATTTTCAGAGGTGGTTTTCATAGACAAAGGTGATGGTGGGAGGCATCAGTTTTTCTTTTCAAAAAATGGAGTATGAATGTGCCTGGCCTGTCAGGAACTTTAAAATGTTGGTGTTCTCAAAACTGGGTTTCTAAAAGCAGCAGTCAGACTGGAGCGTGGTGAGAAGAACATAAAGGGACCAATCTGCATATCTGGCAGCAGGTGGACTAGTTTTGTAAAGGGCTGAAAATTATTCCAGATGTTTTTTATCAAAATGAAGAGCCTGTGTTACTATCTGGCATATGTATCAAAACCCAGAAGTGACAATAAAACCTGTAAGCTGAATCACTCATATTACCCGGTCACAAAATGAGGCAAAGAAAGAGGAGCCATGGTGATTTGAAGTATTTTAGCCATCCGTTAAGTATGCTACAGAAGAACACTTCTGGTGTCTGTGTGCAAACTAAGTCTTACAAAACAAGGATTTAACAATCTATTCTATACTAAATTCTCTTATTGCTGAGACTACTCTACATTTACATAAACATACTTCAGTACATCTGCACTTGAGTGGAAGAAAATGGCAATTATTTAAAAAAAAATATTAACCAAGCACACTTAGTAATGAGGTCTCTTTTTACATAGAATCACAAAAATCACAGAATCACAGAATGTCAGGGTCTGGAAGGGACCTCAAAAGGTCATCCAGTCCAACCCCCCTGCCGGAGAGGATCACCTAGACCAGATCACACAGGAACACATCCAGGTGGGCTTGAACATTTCCAGGGAGGGAGACTCCACAACCTCTCTGGGCAGCCTGTTCCAGTGTTCTGTCACCCTCACAGCGGAGAAATTCCTTCTCATGTTTACATGGAACTTCTCTGCCTCAACTTCCACTCATTGCATCTTGTCCTGTCATTGGGTATAACCAAGAAGAGCCTGGCTCCATTCTCTGGGCACTCAGTCTTTACATATTTATTTATAAACATCAGTGAGGTCACCTCCCAATTTCCTCTTCTCCAAGCTAAAGAGCCCCAGCTCCCTCAGTCTCTCCTTGTAAGAGAGATGTTCCACTCCCTTAATCATTTTTGTGTCTCCCCGCTGGACTCTTTCAAGCATTTCCCTGTCCTTCCTGAACTAAGGGCCCCAGAACTGGACACTCTTTTACCTTCTTAGGTTAGCTTACAAAGATTGATATTTTTAATCAGGATGGTTGCCCAGGGAGGTTGTGGCTGCTCCCTCTCTGAAGGTGTTCAAGGCCAGGTTGGACGAAGCCTTGAGTAACCTGTGCTAGTGGGAGGTGTCCCTGCCTATGACAGGGGGTTGGAACTAGGTGATCCTTGAGGTCTCCTTCCAACCTTACCATTCTATGATTCTATAATTCTATGGTCATTGAATCACCTTAACTTCTTCCACCATATTTACAGATAACCTCTTCCTAATATGGAGGTGCAAAGATGAACAATGAATGATGAGCTGGAAAAAGATGCCATAGAAGGGTTTTATTTTTCCTTTGTGGAAACAACTTACTTAAAATTAAGGAAAATTAATTGTAAGTTTAACTCTAGAAGGCAGAACAACGTACCTTGTACAATCAATATGAGGAAAAGATCCGACCCTGCATTGATCTCATCGACAGTCTGAGAGCTCTTGGCATAGAAAAAGACCTGTCTTTACCTGCCATCGCAGTGATCGGAGACCAGAGCTCCGGGAAAAGCTCTGTCCTAGAAGCTCTTTCTGGTGTTGCTCTTCCACGGGGCAATGGTAAGAACTGACTTTTTTTTTTTTTTAATTCTTTTTGGGATTTGGTTTCATTTTGTTTTGGTTTTTTTTTCCTGTGTTTTGGTTTAGGATTGGATACTTCCATGACTGAGATTGTATGTTGTGGCCATTTGAGTTAGATTCCTACCTCAGGCATAAAAAAATTCAGAACAGAGAAACTTAGAAGTGAAAGCTCTGAGTGGAGAGGTGAACATTCTAGGGATAGGCCGTATAATGGCAACAATGGATAAGTTAATATAATTTCATTGGAGCATCAAGAGCTTTATGTCTGGAAGCACAGCTTGTACCTTCCCCTTGCTGCTTTCACTGCTTCGCCTGCACTCGCTGCTATCTTCCCCTACCACTGTTTTGGCTGCTGCTGCTTTTGCTGCTTCGCCGCCGCTTGACCCCTTCCCCATCTTCCTTCAGGTTATTCCTGTAGTAGTTATATTCTCCTTATACTGTTATATTTAGTTTAAACTATAAGAAAATACAATTTCTCATTTTTTTTTCCTGACTTCACCAAAAAAATCCTTGTTGTGGTGAGTTTGTTCTACCAGGGGAGGGATCCACCCTAACCCGGTACATGTGTAAATTGTGAAACCTCAGGGGCCTTTTCAGCTCTCATTTGCAGTAGAAGAAATGCATGTGCAGCTGGAGCACTGCAGGATAGCTCCAACATGGTGCATGTAAGAGTATAGTGTAGCATATTTGCCCCAAACTGTGAACAGACTGAAAGGTAGCATCAGCATTTCCCAGCAAAGAGTGCTGCTGCAGCTTATCAGTTTCACATGGAAGACTAGTTTTGAAATGTGTTTTGGGGATTCATTTGGGTTCTTTAACAAGGTTTTCTTAGAGATACTTTTTTTTTTTTTTTTTTTTGAGGGGGTGGGCGTGTGGGGGAGAAATGTACAAAGATTCTTATTTGCCACTGCATGCCTTGAATGCTATTTAAGTTAGAGAACATTGCTGGAAGACTTTGTAGCTCAAGAAGATTCACTTTCCATCTCTCTCTGTGTGTATACACACACATACAGTCTCCACAGGTTCTGTATGAGTTGGCAATATAACTTGGTCTTTCAGGCTTAACATGTGGAAAATATTTTCATAGGGGGTAGGTGCAACACTGAAACAAATCACTCAAAGAGGTGTAAATCTCCATCCTTGGAGGTTTGCATGACAAGATGTGGTTGGACAGAGCCGTGGCTGACCTCATCTAGTGTTGGTGACAGTCCTCTTCTGAGCAAGGAATCAGACAATGTCCCTTGGAGAATTTCTGTGTCTCTATAGAAAGAACTAGGCAAACCCATGTACACCACACAGTCCATGGTTGTGTATCATACATAACAGCTGCTGAGAATTTCCTCTGTTTTTGAAACTGCTGTAGGTATTGTTACTCGATGTCCCTTGGAACTGAAATTGAAGAGAGTACCTGCCTCCCAGGCATGGAAAGGGAAAATTTCTTACCGCAATGTCAGCAGAGAGCTGCAGAATGCCACTGAGGTGGATGGAGCAATAAGAGCTGGTGAGTTATAATGCATTCAACTCTGATTTGGTTTGCCCAATCCCCTCTTAGTCTTTTCTTCTCTTTCCTTAGGCTGAGCAGCAATTCCCAGGCTAGCATGGTGACTGTAGTTGCAAGTAACACCAAAGGCTGAATTTAGGGCANAGAACTGCTTCAGCCCTCTGATCACTTCTGAACATCATTCTCTTGAGAGTGTTGTGCTGCTTACTACTTCAGTAGTGAAGATGATTCATGATGTTCAACAAGAGCTAAAGCTGCTTCCTCAGCTGGATGTTGTCTGCTGCTGTGAGGAAGTTGTCTGTCAAGCTTTAAACACGCAAAGCCCTAAATGGTTCCTGTCCTTTTATCGCTGTCATCAGTTCAAAAGCTTAGAAAATACATGAAGTATCTGTGGCTGGAAATCCTATGATCTTGGGAAAAACTGCAAGAAGGCAGAATGGAGAGCACATAGAACTTCTGCCAGCTAGTGTCCCTCCTATGTCACAGCTTTACATACATGGTATTTTGTGCTGTGTAAGGAAAGATTATTCTTACTCAAAGGGCAGTGAGCACTTGCCCTAAATCTGAAAGTTGGATTGCCCTTACTTCCTTGACTAGCACAGCTCTTCAATATTGTTATCTTTCCTAATGTTTTTTTCCTTAGCTTTTCAATATATCCTTTGGGTAAAATTTTCAAATAGTCCTTCCACTTGCCTTGATGAAGCTAATTAAATGAGAATGTCTACAAGATTTCCTCGTTCTCTGTGTCGTTCATGGTACAAGCAGCATTACACTGTAATGTAATCATTACCTTGTAAGATCTTAGCAACAAGGAAGATCAGGATAAGATCTTATTTTCAGGATCTTGTCAATGCCTATAAATATCTGAGGGGTAAATGTCAAGATGAAGGTGCCAGTATGGTTTTGGCAGTGCCCTGTGATAGGACAAGGAACAATGGGTACAGGCTAGAACACAGAAGATTCCACCTCAGCATGATGAGACACTTCTTTACAGTGAGGGTAATGGAGCACTCCAACAGCCTTCTTGGAGACTTTCAAAATCTGTGTGGATGCATTTCTGTGCAGTCTGCCCTAAGTGACTCTGCTTTAGCAGGAAGGTGGGACTCTACGATCTCTAGAGTTCCCTTCCAACCCCTAACACTCTGTGTTTCTGTGATCTGGGACAAATTACGTGATCTATCAACCTCTTTGTCAAAATGTGAATAGCCTAGAATACCACCTATTTGTCTTTGAAGGCAGCCAAGGCTTAATCAATGCCTACAAAATGTCTTGATGTTGAAGAAGCATTTCTACAACTGATGAGTGTTTTATCCAGTCAATTTCTTTGTGGATTATTTAAACGTATTTTGTCGGCATGAAGGAAAACTCACACTATATACTCTGTAAAATATTACAGTTCCACATATTTAGGTGTTGAATAATAATTTCCTTAGATTTTGCATAAATCAATTTACATATGTGTCTGGATCTGGAAAAAAAAAAAAAAAAAGCCAAGCCTAAAAGAACCTTAAGTGGTAGTAGTTACTTGGCAAAGTCTTTGTGTTCTGTTTCACTTCAATGCATTGTTTGAAGCTGGTATTCATTGTCTTGCTCTTGTCCCCTTGCAGCCCAGGATATTGTGGCTGGTTCTAGAGGTGCCATTAGTGGAGAACTAATTTCCCTAGAAATTTGTTCCCCACATGTCCCAGATCTGACACTAATTGATCTTCCTGGAATTGCCAGAGTGGCCGTGGGGAATCAGCCAAAAGACATCGGGCAACAGGTAAAATGCAGTCTCATGTGCCAACTTGTACACAGGGTCACTGCTCTAACCTATCTTCTATCCAAGCCTTTCAGTCATTATGCTGCACCACTGAGACAGCAGAATTTTTCAGACAATTCCTTAATTGCCAGTAGGAACAGTGAGGTCCAGGATCTCCTGTCTGTCCTGTCGTGCAAGAGGGAGCTAACTACATTGTCTGTGAAGGAACCACCTCAGGTGCCTTGACACAGCCTACCCATGGAAAAACCCACCCATATGGACCCTGAAAACAGTGCAGTCCCCACATGCCTTGGGTAGATCAGTCTGGAAGATAGATACATCCCAAAACATGTTGTCTTTTACCAGTTCTGTGGATGTGTTTGTCAAAAGTGAACAGATCTGATTCTAAGCTCTTCTGGAGCAAGGCAGCAAACCAGCCCTCTTACAGGTTTGATGTTCTGTCATCCCTTACTTAAGTGCAAGAGCACATCAGAATCAGACCAAACTCAGTTTTTTCTCATCCCTTAAGGGATCCCAGTAGGCCTTTTTTAAAACTAAACAGAATATGAGTTAAAAGTGGAGGAGGTCTCTTCTTTTTCTCTCGTTGCTTTTAGAAGAAATGCTGGGAAATGCAAATAAAACTCTGGTTGGAAAAGGCCAGCTGCAAGTGATGTGCAGGAGCTGAGTGTATTGTTTGTCCTAAATTGCTGTTAATTCATAATTTGAAATAACAGTAGCCTGAAATAATTAGGTATGCCTGTGAAAATGAGACAAGATTAAATGGTCCAGGCTTTACTCCCTTGGAGAAGAATAATTTCACAATTAGACAGTAATCTTTCTGTTGCATTCAGAAGAAAGCAACAAATATGACATGATCCACATAGTTGTCTTGTCCCCAGCTGCCTGCATCCTTCAGAGTTGGAAACTATAGCATCATAGCATGTCAGATATTTGGAGTGGATGGGAAGTAGAAAAGAGAGGCACTAACTCATAAAAAAAATTGCTTCAGCATGAGCACAATGGAGCTGTGTGACCCTTTTGCAATGCAACACAAACTACGAGAAACTCTTTTAGTTTGCCATTGAAACACAGAAACAGCCACAGCTAAGTGCGACTTTGGTCTGATTTGGTTTGGTTTGAGAGTTTATCTTTCCACAAATACTCCACTGAAATACAAGCCAAAGACATTTGTTCTCCTTTCAGAGATACAAGTTTGGGAGTTATCAGCATAACCTAGCTTGCTTTCTTTCCATAAATGTGTACCTAAATGTCAGAATTTGTGATTATTTATTAAGTATCTGTAATATTTCCGTAATGAAAGATTACATGCATGAAAGCTTAAACTTTACATAGCTTTCAGGACAGCTATAACAACAGTCTGGTTTCATTCATACTAGATGTTTAGATCAATATTGAAGTGTGAAAAGAGGCTGCATTCTTCTGCTTTTCTGCATTTCTGTGCCATTCTTTATCATGTAATACAATCCTTAATATATGTGATGTTTAATGTCATCAGGCAGTGGCTCATATTGATAGAAATAGTCACATCCTGCATGCAAACTTCTGATTTTACTCAACTTCATTACTATTGTGTTGCATTGCAGATCAAAATGCTACTTAAAAAAACAATAAGCTGCAAAGAGACACTGAATTTGGTAGTGGTGCCATGTAATGTGGATATTGCAACAACAGAAGCACTGAAAATGGCTCAAGAGGTGGACCCCAGTGGAGAAAGGACACTAGGTGAGGTGGTTTTTAAATTACAAGTTGAAGAGAAGTGCAAATATTTTTTTCCCATGAAGGTCTGATGTTCTGTATTCCATGCCAGATCTGTGAAACTGACAACTGGAAGAAGGGAAAAGAAGAAAACAGCTTCTGATGCAGTAGCTTTAATAATCCCTCAGTTTTGAGTCTTGCTGATATTCATGTTGTGAAAACTGGAAAGTTAAAATCTCAGGCTTAATGATGGGAAAATTTTGCTGCTACCTGTCAAAAAAAAGTTTGCAGGACAAAAGCCATGGTGGGAGGCCAACTGTGCAGCAAGGTTTATATTGCAAAGCCCAGGTGCGGAGAGCTTTCTAGGAGAGGGAAAACAAAACAAAGAGAACTTGCTTTATAAAACATGGGAGAGTGTTCCCACTCTGGTGACAAGATGTCCTACTGCACCTCTCTCACCTTTAACTTCTGTGCCCAATTAACTTTCTCTCTGGGTAACCTCACAGGGATCCTCACAAAACCTGATCTGGTGGACAAAGGAACCGAAGAGTCTGTCATTAAAATAATGCAAAACCTGATCATCCCCCTCAAAAAAGGCTACACGATGGTGAAGTGTCGTGGGCAGCAGGACATCTACAACGAACTGGACTTGGCCTCTGCAATTGAGAAGGAGAGAATATTCTTTGAGACTCATGAACATTTCAGGTACTTCTTGTAGAAAGGACCTAATTAAAACTCCATTAAAATTGCTCAAAAGCTTCCTGCTAAATGACTGAGATTCATTAGGCTTACAAAGAGGCATTCACTATACTCACTGTTTCTCATTGCCATGTTTCAGTATGTGTATTGGTTTGAGTTTAGCTTCCTAGGGGACTCAAAAAATGTATCTAACAGAAACCAATACAATGATAGTAGGATGCCTTCCCCTCTCCCACCCTTTTTGGAAAGGAAGAAAAGAAAGCAGGAGAGAGAAGGGGTAAAAACACCCAAAGAACAGTCTTGCTACAATTTGGAAGTTAAAAGAAAAACTTTAACAACAAATAAAAGATGTTTAAGGTAGGGGAGTTACAAATAGGTATAGGGAAGGGAAAATAAGATACAAAATATATATACGACCAGATGGATGGCAATGGATTGAAGGGATGTCCACCATGTGGTAGAGACTGGCCACGTGGTAAGACAGGATCAGCAGAACAGTGGTATCAAGCACGCAGGCCACGAGGAGAGAGAGAGAGAGAAACAGGAAGTTCCTCTGTTTATATAGGGGGTCCAGACAGGAAGTGGGAGTGGGGAAAACACTACACCTGGAGTCGAGCAGACGTGGGGTCAAGTTCTGACCACTTCCCCCACCAAGGAGGGTTAACCCTTTATAGTATGTCAGATTTTACATGTCAGATAAACTCTTAAAGTGTGCTTTGGATACGAGTTTGATCTAGGTGTCTCCTTAACCTGGGAGAAGTGCAATGAACTTCAGGAGACTGTAGCAGTTCCAAAGTATTCAAGTTAAGCATCACACTTCAGATTGAGCTCAAGTCAAACACTGAAGGAATACTGTCTTTACGGAGGAGAGATCTCCTCAGAAGATGACTCAACAATGATTCAATCATAACATATAGAATGGCAGGTGGAAAGGGTTTTGAATCAATATACTTAGCACATACAGAAATAAGACAGCAGCACATTAATCTGCTGTTAGAGTGTGCGGTTTTTAGATCCTTCTGTTTCCCTTTGCTTAGCAGTAGCAATAGCTGCCATGGGATCACAGGATGTCAGGGGTTGGAAGGGACCCAAAGAGATCATTGAGTCCAACCCCCCTGCCAGGGCGGGGGTAGACCATAGAATCTAGTGCAGGTCACAGAGGAACACATCCAGACTGGGCTTGAAAGTCTCCAGAGAAGGAGACCCCACAACCTCTCTGGGGAGCCTGTTCCAGTGCTCTGTGCCCTTTACAGTACAGAAGTTCCCCCTTGTGTTGAGGTGGAACCTCCTGTGCTACAGCTTCATCCATTGCTCCTTGTCAAACTCTTCCATAAAAGCCATGGTACCCAGAGAGTCCCAGATTGCTGCTGCATCTCTACTGACACTTCCCAGAGGTAATTTCTTAACTCAGTTTGTGTAGTTGAACTAGGAAAAACAGTGTAGAGTGTCAGTGCTGTTTCTCTCCTTGCCCTGCACCTACAATCTTTTTCTCTTTTTTTCAGCATCCTTCTGAAAGAAGGAAGGGCTACTATCCCTTGTCTGGCAGAGAGGCTCACAAATGAACTTGTGAGACACATTGTTGTAAGTATCAGAGGTGCCATACTAACCTCTTTGTATTAGTGACTATCTAAACACTACTTCAGCCCTTCAGCCTTGGATTGCAACTGATTGCAATTAGATTGCATCTTTTATGCATAGATAGCACTTGTTTACATAAATAGCACTTACTATTCTACAATTCTGTGGTTCTAT
>WBNM01037748.1:46762-64275 GCA_013399055.1 Ramphastos sulfuratus | reverse complement strand
CCGGGGGCGGGGGGGGGGGGGGGAAGGGATAATTCAGTTTAATTGAATGAAATTAGATCATTTCTTAGCTGCCAGAAAAGTGAGAAACCTGAAATTCTAACCTTTCTTTTCTGCAGAACAACCTCCTTAATATGGGGCAGACTAGCACAGGGGCTCCACCCTGCACGAGACCAATTGTCAACATAAACCAGAAATAAAGTGTCTTAAGGTAGCATCTACTAATGCATGAAGTCACAGGGTGTTTGGTTTGTGAAACCAAGCCAATTGAATAACAGATATCTTCCAGAAAACAGGACTTTGATGGTGACAGTGGTGTGTATATCATGGAATCATAGAATCAGCCAGGTTGGAAGAGACCTCCAAGATCATCCAGTCCAACCTATCACCCAGCCCTATCCAATCAACCAGACCATGGCACTAAGTGCCCCATCCAGGTTTTTCTTCAACACCTCCAGGGACCGCAACTCCACCACCTCCCTGGGCAGCCCATTCCAGTGCCAATCACTCTCTCTGTCAAGAACTTCCTCCTAACATCCAGCCTAGACCTCCCCTGGCACAACTTGAGACTGTGTCCCCTTGTTCTGTTGCTGGTTGCCTGGGAGATGAGACCAACCCCACCTGGCTACAACCTCCTTTCAGGTAGTTGTAGAGAGCAGTGAGGTCTGCCCTGAGCCTCCTCTTTTCCAAGCTACACACCCCCAGCTCTCTCAGCCTCTCCTCACAGGGCTGTGCTCCAGGTCCCTCACCAGCCTTGGTGCCCTTCTCTGGACACATTCCAGTACCTCAACATCTCTCTTGAATTGAGAAGCCCAGAACTGGACACAGGACTCAAGGTGTGGCCTGAGCAGTGCTGAGTACAGGGGCAGAATAACCTCCCTTGTCCTGCTGGCCACACTGTTCCCGATACAGGGCAGGATGCCCTTGGCTCTCCTGGCCACACTGCTGGCTCATCTACCAGCACCCCCAGGTCCCTTTCTGCGTGGCTGCTTTCCAGCCACTCTGTCCCCAACCTATAGCACTGCTTGGGGTTGTTGTGGCCAAAGTGTGTATATATATAAACACACACACACCCCAACCAAGGGTCCTATATTCCTTTCACACCAAAAATTACATGTTCATCCACAGTGCCATCTTTTAGGCACTGCATGTTAGCTGAACTGCAGGCTTTCAAGCTGCCAGTCTACACATGCTTTAGGAGGCCAAGGACATCTAATGTTCTGTACTTTCACTCAAAGCTTTCCAGGCTTGAATTCTCACAGGCTAGTAACCCAAATACTACTATCAATCCAATGCTGTAAGATGTAGCACAAAAAAGCAAAACCCACTAAGGTCAGCAATGTTCACTTGCAGCCTGGAAATCCTCTGCTAGAGCACTCAGATTTGCCTTACAAAGGACCATCCACTCCCCTTGCCTCTGGCCAGGGCAGAGTTTAAGGCCAGAAGGACTATTATTCCTGCTTGATTTCAGATGAGCTTCAATAATCAGTTAAGCTAACGATGTTGTTCTAAGCCTTTGAAGTTACGGGCTATTTGTATTATAACTAATCCTTTGGCTTTGTTCTTTCCTATTCCAAGTCTTGCTTTGAACCATTTTACTTGTATGATTTGGGTTCATAACTTACTCCTTCAAAAGCTCTTTTCTGTCTGTCTTCATTCTAGGTTTGGAAAAGACTTTACTGAGTCCAGACTCCTCTTTATATAAACAAAAAGAGAGATTTATTACCCATAGAATTCTCTACAAGCCAGTGATTTTATAGCAATTTTACCAACTTCTGGTCTTTTATGGGGATCTGTCCATCAGTTATGTCTTCCATCTAGCAGCCAGGTGCAGAGGAAACTTCCAAGAGATTTACCAGTAGTCTGCAAAATAAAGCTGCCTTACCAGCCAACCAGTACTGCTGCTATGATTTGTGGCTGCCAGCTTCAGTTGCTTTGCTCTGAACTATTGAAAGGAATTACTCATGAAATTCTGCAAGAATGCCTTCTGCTTCTGGGGTATAACAACACAGTTTGTCTTCAGCGTGCTACAGTCTGAGGTTGAAGAATATTAAGAGAACATGCTAACCTACAGATATCTGGTACCTTGAAACTGTGCTGGCTTCTCTGCCAAGCACCTCACAGGTAAATGTAAAGCCTACATAAATCCACAATCCAAAGCTACTTGTGATACCCAGTAAAATAAAAAAATTACTTTCCTACTTTGTGTAACAGCAAGACACAAATAAAGAATCCTTCCTCTGATCTGCAGGGAGTCAGGGGGAATGTCCCACCAATGCAAACCTGCTGCTTGTGACAGTCAGATTGATGCTGCTTGCAAAGTTCCTTCTACAATGCAGTTTCTCAACAGAAATTAGTTAAGCTTCTGAGACCCCTCTTCCCAATTTTTTCTGTACAGATGCTTTCACATCACATGAGGAATTCTTATACCAGGGAAATTTAGAGCTGGCTATCTGGGCAGCTTCTTTGTTGCTTAGATTTGCTTGGACACTCAGTTCCGGTATATTTCTCTTTTCAAAATTAGTCCTCAGTGAGCCAGATGGAATTGGAGAAACGTGTGAGAAACATTGCACTCTACATCTGCTTACAAATTAAATCAGAGTTTCATAGTTGAAAAAAAAATTTGCTTAGACAATGCACAGAGGTTTAATATTTACTGGTATTTTAAAATTTGGTTGTGAATTGATGAACTAAAAGAAGCTCCTCAGAAGTTCCTCTGTTAGCACTTCCAGGATCCAAGTGTAAGAAGGGCACAAGCAAAGCACAGTGAAATGTGAACACTACCAGTACTGTAACCCTGGGATGCACTCCTGCTGCCATCACCCAGCACAAACCAATTCTTCCTTAGCAGGGTATCAGTCATGTCCTGAGTGGTGTGGGGGAGCCTCTCACTGTGCATGGAGAGAGCTGCTGATGAAAACACTATTCATCTTCAATTTATTCACAGACTCATAGAATCATTTTCATTGGAAAAGACCTTTGAGGTATGAGCAAGCCATAACACAATTTTCACACAATATCTTTGCAAAGGGAGAAAAGGTTATGGTCACTGTTTTTAAGTTGGAAGGCACAAACACTAAGCACCAGACATCCACCAAGATCCTTGAGGTCCCTTCCAAACTTACCCTTCTATGATTCTAAGAATGGTGGTGGTTGTATTGAGATTTAAAGAGAGATTAGCAGTGTAATACCTGAAGGAAAAGATTGAGTCCTACAAGACACACAGGGGGAAATAACCTAAACAACAAGCAAGCAAACACTCAACACACCACATTTTATAGTTAGAACAACTCCATGAATTTTGTAGATCACAGCATTCCAGGAGTAAGTTATTTACACCTCCTGTTAGCATTAGATTATTAGATGTGAGTCTAGCACTAAAGATCAGCTTGATTTTTTTTTTATTACCAGCTTTCCAGCCTCTGCTTTCTGTACAGAACATGGAGAATTAACTTGATGAAGACCTTTTTGATTTTCTCAGCATAGAAATGGGATTACAGAAGAACAGAAAATAATTACCTGATGTTTCCATTCCAACAGCAAAAGTTAGTATTACTCAGCAATTTTGCAACACCTGCTACTTCCAGTGCAATATTTACATGCACTGAGCTCTCTCATTGCCCAGAGAAGATAATGAAGGGTTCCAAGACTACCTATTGAGGGTCATGGAAATAATACAACTTAATATACAATCACTGCCTGCTGCCTCAGGGCTGTTCTATAAAATTCTTCTGGCTGGTAGTTAGCAGTTTTCCTGGCAACTCTGCTTGAGTTGGAAGGAGATCTGAGGATTAAGAACTGTTCCTGCACAGTGTGCATCTCACACAAGAGAGTGGATAAAACCTCAGGAAATAAGTGGCTGGAAAAATCAATACAGACAGATGTTACACCAAAATGAAGTATTTTTCATTAAAATAAGAGCAAACATGTCAGACCAGAGCATAAAGACTTGAGCTGAAGTTAACAGAACCAATACAAGTCTGAGTCTGCCTGACAGTTGCTATCAGGGTGTAGAGAAGACAAAAGGTAGCACCTAAACAAAAACACAGAAGAATTTAAACAAAAATAAATGCTGCTCTAGAAGAGGGTAGAATCTGTGCTGTTCAAAAGAATCTTGAGACTAGCAGGAAAGCTTCAGAAAAATATTAAAATATAACTTTTTACCTCTATGCATACAATATAACTAAGCATAGGCAGCGCTTTCCACCCAAAAAAAAATCCTAATCAGGGCTAAAAACCTTTCTGAGAAGGGTCAGCAAATAGGGGCTAATAGATAAGAGAAAATAATCTGCAAAGGGCCATGGGTCTCTTCCTTATCAACAAAGAACAAATGCTTTATTCTTGCAGCAGGTTTCAACTGAAACGGAGACAAAACTGATTGTAAAGCATCTTCTTGAAGGCTGTGGTTGCACAGGTCAAGTGAAACCACTGCTAGGGGCTCCCCAGTGCCAGAAGAGAGGTCTTGCTCCCCTTTTCTTTCTTCCTCACCTCTCTTAACAAAAATCCACCCTCCCAGCTGAGAGTTTCTGGTTCTCCCACCTTCCACATACCTCCCTCTCTGTGGGATGACTCAGTTCAGCAATATACCAAAGAAACCCCCCAAAGACATTGCAGGACCAGCTGAATAAGCTGGTGAGTGGGGTGCTGGATTTCAGAAGGGCTGTGGGGCAGAGGGAGGAGAAGGATGGAAGGGAACACTGCCTCCATCTTGGGCAGGTGGGCTGGGCTGCCACAGGGCTGCTCATACAACTGAAACTGGAAAAGTAGGTCAGCATCTGCCCTAGTCATGGAGGGAAAATATTAAATGGGGTTTGGCTGCAGACAGATTTTTTGCACCCATGAAGCACTATCAGGAACAATGAGGTCAGGAAAAGCTGAAAGCGCTCCTAAGTTTTCATAAAATATTGGGATTTCTTTTTTCCCCTTTCTCCTCTGCTCTAGACAGAAAAAAATCAAATTGGTTGCTTGTTAATTAGGACCCTGTTAACACAGTGATACAGATGAACAGAGATTTTATTAATAAATCTTTCCCTGTCAAACATAATCTTCTTGCTTCCTTTTGTCATGGGAGGGAGAAAGTCTTTTATAGCAGTGGAGAACCACTTTGTGAAAGCCTGGCTTCAATGCATCTGAAGTTATGCCTATGATTTCATTACAGTTAGATTTTATCCAGAGGCTAAATATCAAATATAACCCAAATCTTCTGAAAACCTTCTGAGGTAAAAGGAGCACAGTGTTTGGCTAGAAGGGGAATTTTCATATCACATCAGAATATTCATCTTTTTTTTTTTCCCCTAATGTGTCAGGTGCAGAGATACAACATCCATTTGCTCTTGGAGGAGGAAGAAGGTTAACAGGTGAAAATTGTGAATGTCATTGATTCTCTAAACCCTAAAGTTCCCTTATTATCTGTCACTCTTTGGTTCTCAGTCACTGTAGAGCAGCATTACTCTGAGCAGGAGGATGAAATAATAATAAAAAACGCACTCGATCATTTGTTCTTGGAGTTTCTTAAAAGTGGTGGCTGAGGAATGCAGGAGTGCCAAGCAAAACTGTTTGAAGTCTTTGGAGAGGAGCCTAATTTTGCAGGAAAATGTCTTTTCATTTAATCCACTACAAAATACATTGTTCCTTTATTGAAAAAGGAGATGCTTAACATTGCCAAGGGCAGCCAGCCCTTGCAGTCTGTTAGACCTTGCAGGCTAACCTGGCTGGGAACTGGAATACCAGAATGTTTTTCAGACAGACTGACTCTGAATTGAAGTTTGTGCATATAAAAGATTGCACCTACCTAAAACAAAGCAGAATGCAAAGACATCACTAACCAGAAAGCACAATCATTATTTGGCAAACCAAGGCAATTGTAGTATGGCTGGAGAGCAGCCCTGAGGAAAAGGACTTNCTAGTGGGAGGTGTCCCTGCCTATGGCAGGGGGTTGGAACTAGATGATCCTTGAGGTCTCCTTCCAACATTACCATTCTATGAGTCTCTGATTTTACTTGTTCATTTTTCTTGGAATCAAATTATTACAAAGTGGGTTTTATATGGACAAGTAGACTATCATTTAGCCATGTCTTAAAATAGGTAAAAATTGCCTTTGCTTTGTGATAATTCAGAAGAAAATCTGTTTCCTTTTCTATGAGTCTGAGATTCTGTTTAGAACCCTTAAAGAAACACAATTTCATGCTTAAGTCAGTCAGTTCAACATGTTTCATTTAGGTGTCCTGCAAAACCATCAAGCTGTTCCAGTTTCACTTAAAAGGCTTAAGAACTGAGCCAGTGAGAATATATGAAACCAGTTAAATTATGCAATTACCATTTTTCCTTCAGCTCAGAGAAACTGACACTCCAAACTTAGCTCAAACCCTGTTTCCGTGAAAAAGGTAAAAGTTTTCATTACAAATTTGCCAGATACAGGAGGTCAATTTTCCTCCTCACAGTTGTGAGAGCTCTAAGCCCTCCGTCACCCTCTTGCCTGTTCACTAGCACCAACTCAGCTGTTTGGGGAAATTCAGTGATTTCTCAAAGTAACTTTGCTTAAGGTATTATATTTTCACTGAAGTGGAAGTTTCAAGAAGAGTTTCGGTCTCCAAAACATTTTTGCATCTGCAACAAAGATCACAGCTCTAACCATCTGTGTATCAGGTCAGGTAGGTGTCTAAACTGTGGGTTGCCCAAATTTCATGTTTTAAAACTATCATTGCCCTCTCTGCTATCTGAAGAGCCACCAAACAAAGCCTCCATTACTGCTAATGTACAGATATTCTTCTTCAAAACTAATAGCTAATATTTCATTATCTCCTCCTATCTTTCCACTCCCAGATTTCACAATTTATGCATCAGTAACTCCTAGAAGTAGCTTCTGCTGAAGTCACAGTGCTGCTTTGCTTGTCCCCTGAGCAGAAAAACAAAATAAATGACTACTTTCATGCAATTCTTTCCAAGGTCTTCAGTGCTTTTTATGGGTCCAGAATTTGATTTGTGTAAGGAAAAATTTGTTCTTTTATTAGTCAACATGGCTTACTTGACAAATTTGTCTAATGTGGTTGTATTATATATTTTAAATTTGCTGACATCTAACAATTGAGCAGAGGTCAGATTGGAAGCTCAAGGATTAACCAGCACTTGTTTCATATTTCATCTTTCAAGACCAATAGAAAATGGCATGCTCTCTCCAGCTGTCTGCCAGTGAAAGAAAAGATACCTCATAAATAATAAGCAGCACATTCAGGAAAATGAAACTTCTCAGAGAGGAAAATATAGATTAAATGGCACTAATTCAAAGCAGACTCAATGAAGAGAAATATCTTTTCTCTCTGTGATCTGTGTTTATGGCAATTCTATTTTAATTTAACTGTTCAAAGCCAGGGAAGAAGCAAGCATGTGGGAAACTAAAACAGTACCATAGAGTGATTGCTCATTTATACGTAACACAAGCGAAAACATAGTTCTCAAACTGATGGGTTTAACTAATTCTCTTTCCCATGCCTGCTTGTTCACAAGACATTGTCACAAAAGCCTCTCAGGCACGTAGTGAGACTTTGAAGAGTCCATTTTGCAACCTTATTTTGACATCCAAGTGTCTTCCTCATGGTGCACTCCTTCAAAGAGGGTGACTAGCACAGCAGATAATTCCAGTACTGTCATGAAGGAAACACAAAACAGGGGGCTAACAGCTACTGATTTTTTCAAATAGATCTGCTCTCTTTCTGACACAATACAATTACAAGTTTGGACATCACTTGAGAAAATACTGTTGCACAACTGGTTAACCTGTTAGGAACAATGAACCAAAATGCATACACAACTCACTCAAAAGGAAAATCTCCCATGCATGCATATATATATAAGTAAATGCATGTATGTGTATATCTACTCACCTAGCGGGGGATATGAGGTTCCTTAGGGTCAGTTCTAAAGGAGAGAAGTTCTGAGCTACAAAGGCTGCTTCTGTGGAGCAAGAGCATGAGAGCTTCTCCCCCACAGAAGAACTCCATTTATACCCTTGTTAGTTTGGCTGTGGTCAATTGCTTAATTAGTGAGGGGACTGGGTTCCTTAAGCAAACAAGAGAGTCCTAGATGCAGAGACACCAAGCATCAAGCTGGTCTTTATTGGCTCCTAGCAGGCCCCAGTCCCCTGCTTGGGGTCTGTCAGGACCCTGTGTGTGTAGGGATGGTGGTTTGTACCTGCTACAGGTAGAATGAATATCAAAGAAGCCCAAAGAACAAACACAGAGGGAAGATGAAGGTACAGACAGAAGGAGGAGTTCTTGTTTTGCCTGTCTTCCTCTGACTCATTCCCTTTAATTTGCATCTGAATTAGGTTTCTTTCCTAGGTAATGTGATTCTCAACATATGGCCACAGCTCCCAGTATTTCCTATTTCGACCCTACATCAAGATACCATCCTGGTGTCTCAAGAAGTACTATTTACAGATTCCCTCCCAATGATAAAAGTCTCTTGGACAATTCAGAAGGACTGCATCACAGCACCAACTATTTCTTCATTAAGGTTGCAGGTGTTCTGATTTCACCTGACCCATTGCTTGTCTTGAGTCACATCTCAAGCAAAATTCATAGATTACAACAGAGCAAAACCTTTTATTCTAAGTAGAGCATCATTCCATATAAAGCTGAAAATAAGCCCATGTTACTTAGCCTAGTGAAACACCTTCCTGGCTTTTTGATGCATGGATCAGTACACAGAGATAGAGTCAAGCCTTTGCTTTTTTGCATTAATACTGACATGGTTGCCATTTTTCCTGTCACTACCTTAAATATTCTCTGATGCCATTCAAAATTAAAGATTTGTTCAGTCAGGGACCACACATGTCTGGAGACAGTATCTTATCTAGAAATGGTATTTTTACAGTACATGCTTTAGATTTTTTTTTTCCCTTTAAGTATCTCCTATCTTTATAAGCCATCTGGCAGCTAAATCAAAATGCTCTCTTTACAAGTTTTTGATTAAATAAATGTTGCTTGCCTAAAATGCTTTGTTACTGCATGAGGCACATGTCATTTTTTCCAGTTTCTACTCTTTGTGTGAAAATGAATTGTGCAGTTATTGCAATTACCTCAGTCAGTATAGGAAGGGTAAATAATATCACATTGTCAGGCCAATCTTTCTGACCAACTGCCTGATACAGTTTATTTATTTCTCTCCACAGTTGGGTGACTTTCTGTGGTTTGTTTTTGTTGTTGTTGGTTTTTTTCAATAAGCATTTTGACTTCTATCATTTTTACTAATTATGTTCAAGCTGCAATTAGGCAGTTAGAGTGCAGTCATTTAAAAATTGAATTTACAGTTATTCTCCATTCTCGGCTAGTTTTAGAATGTTTTCACAATGCATTCTCTATTAATGTAGTGATATCCTATTTTACATGCAAGAAGCTGAGGTGGAACCATTCTGAATTTAATTTGTTTGATCAATGATCAGTCTGAGTTCATAGAGATTGTGAAGGCAAAGAGCTCAGCTAGAATCAGAGAGCCTGCAGGAGCAGACCTCATAGCAGGGCTTTAGAGACTAGAGGACACACTGAACTACAGGAGACTCAAGGAAAGACACAAAAGGGGGTTAAACATTGAAACAACTGCACTTGGGTTATGGCTTGTGTTTTTGTAGTGCTTTACTCCCACAACCCTTTAAATAGTTTACAAGCTTTAAGTGAATCAAGCCATAAAACTTCCCATTAAAAAAGGGAATGGGTTACTATTCCACATGTAATAAAACTGGGAAGTGGAGAGGCCGATAATGTGATTCTGCCTCTTGGGCACCAGCACCTTCCTAAGCTATTCAAAGATGATCCAGCTACAGGTCCAGCTTTCAGCACACCAACAGCCTTGATTATCATCTAATAGACCCCTTACCTATGTAAGTGCCTTCTCACACGCACAGAGCAGTCAGAGATGTGTGAAAGGCTCATCCTTACTATTGCTATAGTGCCCCTGTGCCTCTGGGACTGGTGATCACACCAGGTGCCAGCAAAAGGAGCAGGAATCTTTTATCACCTTCTGGGCTTTTATCTAGCAGAGGACAGAAGCAGACACAAACTTGTAGAGGAGAATCAGAAAGGCAAGACTTGAGCAGATAACTGCAGCAATTCCTGGAAAATCACACCTATTTCTCAAAAGAATGGAACTGTCACTGGTCAATCTCAATATTTCTAACAAGTGCTTAGACTTGCTGCAGCAGCTGCAACACAGCTACCAAACTCCAGAAACAGAGCTCTCAACAGATTGCTGCAATATCCATATGTCCTTCTGCATTAGTGTTTGTGTTTTAAACATTAATGCCTGAATGGCATTCTATTAAATAAAGAAGGAAAAGATCAAATATGAACCAGAATAAATCATTTTTCCTCTTTCTGTGATTCTGTTGTTGCATTGTTAAAAAAAAAAAAAGATACAACAAACTTGTTCCTTTCACTTGCAAATAAACAATGTCATCACAAAAATTAGAGGACTCGATTACAGTCATCGATTAATTAAATCATCTCATGCATTATCCTGGTGAAAACCTGCAATAACAATTACAATAATGATGTAAATCACATTTATTGATTTCAGCCAAGCTGCTGTGTTGCTCTACTGATTTAAATTTGAGCATGAACCCACAGGCATTTTGTTTTGGGCATGGCCATTTCCACACAGGTCCTACAAACAAAGTGTAAAATAGTATTTCTAAAAATTACTTGAAAGAGTTTTGTTGCATATTTTGTCCCCATTCTGAATTCTTCTAATAGATGGCTGTGTACTAGAATAAACATTAAACATCTCTACTAAACATTTACAATGACCTGTTATTACAACAGTGCATCTTACAGTCTTGGCTGTATTTATTCTTACAAGTCCTAATAGAGAGCAACTCTTATCTCTTGCTTCACAGATGAAGGAATACATGGTCCCTACAGCACCACTTCGAGGAGACCTTAGAGTAGCCTTCCAGTATCTGAAGGGAGCCTACAGGAAGGCTGGGGAGGGACTATTGACAAGGTCTTGCAATGCCAGGACAAGGGGCAATGGGTTTGAACTGGAAGAGGGGAGATTGAAACTGGATGTTAGAAGGAAGTTGTTTGCAGAGAGGGTGGTGAGACACTGGCACAGGTTGCCCAGGGAGGTTGTGGCTGCTCCCTCCCTGGAGGGGTTCAAGGCCAGGTTGGATGAGGCCTTGAGTGACCTGTGCTAGTGGGAGATGTCCCTGCCTATGGCAGGGAGTTGGAACTAGATGATCTCTGAGGTCCCTTCCAACCTTACCATTCTATGATTCTATACTGGGATACAACTTGGCTAAGGCTTCAGAAATAGGTATTATCTGACTACTTTGCTTTAACTCACTCCCCATGAGGTGTTTTTAACTTGGACATAATGCAGTCCTGAAATGATTGCATTGCTTCCAAAAAACCTGAACTGGTTTATTGAGAGCTAGCCTGGACTTGCACCTAAAGAGTTCAGGTAATTGGAAGATTAGAAAAGAAAAATCCTTTCAGTGTCCCAAGCTGAATTCTTCCCTCTCTGCTTGTATAAACAGAATAAATTAGTTTTAATTTAGAAAATAATAAACATAAGATATTTCACCTTAAGTGCCAAATTATCTAACAAATGGGAAGTGCCCAAATAAAACCAACCCTGCCTTTTCCACAGGATCACAGAGCATTCAAGTGGAATGCTAAGTTCTCTCTTCCCCTCCTGTTTCCTTTCCTCTTTGATCTAAGACTGCTTACTTAAATGAGGTTTTGATGTACATTTTAGAATAGACAGTAAAGATTTGATAAGACACTATTTCAAGTCAGTGCACAGCCTAGTAACAGGGTATTTATTTATGTTCCTTTTCTTCTCGGTCATTCTGAGAAGAAAAGCTTGGAGGATTTGCAAATGCTCATCCAGAGTTTATAATGAGTTACAAGCAAGCAAAGGTGAGTCTACACATACTCTCCTCTTGACAGCTGCCCAGTAGAATAAAGTAGGAACTGCCAATAACCTAAATGTGAGTGGAGGATCAGACACAAATCCAGCTTTCACTCTTTACTGTATGCAAGTTTTCTACCCATTAGATATGGACATGGCATCCTTTAGCTAAGTTATCAAATCATTGAGTTGTTGTCCCTGCACAGACATGGGGCACTATTTCAAATTCACATAAAATATGCAGTACACTTCAGTTGCTGATCTTTTCAGAATTCCTTTGAAACAAAGTGTTTCACTTAGTTCAAAAGGGGAAAAAAAAAAAAAAAGAAAGAAAAAAAAAAAGAAAAAAATCCCAAGGGAAAAATTCAGAATAAATAAAATATTTACTTGGCTTCCTAGACAAGCTAAAGCTAACCTGAGCAAGAGGTGTTAGATGGTAGTGGATGAAGGCTCAAAGAAAGTGAGAGGTTTGGCAGTCAGAGCAGCTCTCTTTCAAAGAGTGAGGTGGGTGAGAGGAAAGAGAAGATGAACAGAAAAAGGTGTTTCACGAGAAGTGGTAAATGCATTAAACAATATAAAATCCTGAACAAAAACTATCACACATCAGAAGTTGTGATGTGTTGAGACTGAGGAACACACTCCACAAGAAGGGCGTATCTCAGTGAAGCCTAAACCCAGAGACCAGGATAACATCTTAGAAGTCATCTGCTGGCATTAAACCTTGGAGGTTGAAAAAAGAAGCTCCATCAACACTTGTGTGCCTGTAGCTTGTCAGAGGGAGGGCCAAGCCATCACCCTGCAATGCCTCTGTATTCCTGCCTGAGGAGTCAAGCTGCCTGCAAACACTGGGCATCCCTGTGATCCCTGGGGAAGTTACAGGAGGCCTTTTTCCTTATGTACACATGACTTAGAGTTCTGCAGTGACACGTGGCAGCTCACAGACATCAGAAAATAGTTTCTGCATATCCCAACAACTCCACAGTTCTACATGACAATTCCTAAAATTGAGCATGAAGAGACAAATTCTACTTCTTCTAGTACAATCCATAGGAGAGTTTTATTAGAGGTACAGGAACTTGTTGGCACATGCTTGGAGTTTTTGCAGAACAAATTTGCCCCCAGCGGAGTCTCTCAGGCATGGAGACACTGTGAAACACCAGAGAAACAACATCCAGCATGATTATAGGAAGAGTTACTGTATGTATTCATCTGTTCTCCATCAAAGAGGTATTATTTAAGCATCACTGACATTTTTATCTCAGCGTGACATCAGAAATAAAAAGACTGGCAAACCAATCAGTGTCATTCTTTAGATCAAATAATTCTTTCAGTAGCAACATCTGCTAGACTGTTTATTAGTCAACATCACAGTCAGTGAGAGTCCTTCACTCAGACACAGAATCTGCATTTCATGTGCTCAGGGTGAGTTTCAACCACATGGCCAAACACGTTGCAATGCTGGGAAACATTCAGCTCCTTACAAGTCCCATTGTGAAGGTTTCGACAGTTATCACCTTATGGTTGCTCTGTGTATTAAGTGGATATCTTTCTGGAATTAGATATTTAAATCAGAACTGGCCTCTTTTGGGGATTAAATTGACATTTCTCAGCACAGTTGAGATAATCCTTTTCACACACAGTTATAGGCAAATGTGATACATGTGATACATGCACCTCTATCAAGCATTGAAGAAAAAGTCTGTAAAATCACTGTGGTAGCTGTGGATTGTGACCATTTCCAAAGACAGACACATTTCAGGCTTTCTAATGCTTGAGTTCTAAAAGTGTCTTATCTTTCTCTGCAGTAAGCACAACCTTTTCTGTGGTTAAAGGGGAGAGGTGGTTATTGAGACTGTAGAAATTGAGTTTTGCTGCTGAGTCCCATAGAGCAAGAAACAGCTTTGAGTCAATAATCTTCTCACTCTCTACTAAAGTTCACCCATCTTAGAGACAATTTCCAAGGTATGAGTTTCACAAAAAAATGCTCTTAAAATGAAGTAATCTTTTAGGGTCCCAAATTAAGCATCCAAAATAACCACATTAATTTTAGAAACAAGGTACTTAGTATTTATAATTACCCAAATTGTAAGGTTCAGGTAGGATATTGGGGCATTGGAGTAGGTTGCTCAGGGAGGTGGTGGAGTCACTGTCCCTGGAAGTATTCAAGAAACATATGGACATGGCTCTTTGGGACATGGTGGTGTTGTCTTGATCGTTGGATTCAATGATCTCAGAAGTCTTATCCAACCATAACAATTCCATGATTCTATGTATCCATGTAAAGATAATGCAAATGCTGCTGCCTTATTCTAAAGTAAGAGAGAAATATGCTCAAGAAGTATTTGTGCTAGTGGAACTTGGCAGCATCACCAGNAGGGGAAGGGAGGGGAGGCGAAATCCCTGTTAGTTTACTTCAGTCATCACAAGTCAGATTTACAGCAAAACATTGACTTCAAGGAGCACTGCTGTGGAACTTGCATAGAGAAAATAGCAATGTACACAAAAGGACACATACTTGCAACTGTAACTTTAGTGAAAAGTTGCTTCCTGTTTAAATCTAACTCCAAAACCGAGTGTGGTTTTATGTGCCACAGTGTTTTGAAGCACCACCCTCAATGCCCAACAATGGCTATATCTTCATTGCTGAAATGGAAACTTTGATGCACAATAAACACTGAGACTCCTTGCACAAAGCTGAGAAACACTGGAGTGTGACACTGGCACATGAAGCTTGCCTATGGATAGCTACATGCTTTGATTATCATTTCCCATGTTCTCTCCCGGCAGCTTCCAAACTGACATTAGAAAAAAAGCCTTACCTAAGCTCCTGAGCTGTTTGTTTCAACAAGAGTGTGACTACTGAAGTATTAAGTGCTCCTTCTCTAGCTAAAAACAAAAGCTACATGCAACAATGGTCATAATTAATAGAAAATATTTGATTATGTAGATGTAACTAATTGTCCTAATTACTGACATTCTCTGTATTTGTATTGATGTTCTTTTCACACAGTAATTGCTGCTCTGCATCATTTCACTGTGCACATATGCCAGNAGAAACAACATCCAGCATGATTATAGGAAGAGTTACTGTATGCATTCATCTGTTCTCCATCAAAGAGGTATTATTTAAGCATCACTGACATTTTTATCTCAGCGTGACATCAGAAATAAAAAGACTGGCAAACCAATCAGTGTCATTCTTTAGATCAAATAATTCTTTCAGTAGCAACATCTGCTAGACTGTTTATTAGTCAACATCACAGTCAGTGAGAGTCCTTCACTCAGACACAGAATCTGCATTTCATGTGCTCAGGGTGAGTTTCAACCACATGGCCAAACACGTTGCAATGCTGGGAAACATTCAGCTCCTTACAAGTCCCATTGTGAAGGTTTCGACAGTTATCACCTTATGGTTGCTCTGTGTATTAAGTGGATATCTTTCTGGAATTAGATATTTAAATCAGAACTGGCCTCTTTTGGGGATTAAATTGACATTTCTCAGCACAGTTGAGATAATCCTTTTCACACACAGTTATAGGCAAATGTGATACATGTGATACATGCACCTCTATCAAGCATTGAAGAAAAAGTCTGTAAAATCACTGTGGTAGCTGTGGATTGTGACCATTTCCAAAGACAGACACATTTCAGGCTTTCTAATGCTTGAGTTCTAAAAGTGTCTTATCTTTCTCTGCAGTAAGCACAACCTTTTCTGTGGTTAAAGGGGAGAGGTGGTTATTGAGACTGTAGAAATTGAGTTTTGCTGCTGAGTCCCATAGAGCAAGAAACAGCTTTGAGTCAATAATCTTCTCACTCTCTACTAAAGTTCACCCATCTTAGAGACAATTTCCAAGGTATGAGTTTCACAAAAAAATGCTCTTAAAATGAAGTAATCTTTTAGGGTCCCAAATTAAGCATCCAAAATAACCACATTAATTTTAGAAACAAGGTACTTAGTATTTATAATTACCCAAATTGTAAGGTTCAGGTAGGATATTGGGGCATTGGAGTAGGTTGCTCAGGGAGGTGGTGGAGTCACTGTCCCTGGAGGTATTCAAGAAACATATGGACATGGCTCTTTGGGACATGGTGGTGTTGTCTTGATCGTTGGATTCAATGATCTCAGAAGTCTTATCCAACCATAACAATTCCATGATTCTATGTATCCATGTAAAGATAATGCAAATGCTGCTGCCTTATTCTAAAGTAAGAGAGAAATATGCTCAAGAAGTATTTGTGCTAGTGGAACTTGGCAGCATCACCAGCAGTAACTAAGGATTTTTTTTTTCCACTGCAGTCCTTTCTATAATGTAATCTCAGACACATACATGTGAAAATAGCTCCATGTGCAGTAGAACAGGAAGTGACAAACACATTAATCATTTTGATCATAATTAGAGGCACCACAGATCATGTCTGTAAAGGATCACATACAAACGGAGTTGTACAAAATGGTAATCACCCAATTGTCCCTCCTCAGGGGAATAGGGAAAGGAGGAAAGGGAAGGAAAGGGGGAAAGGGGAATAGAGAAAGGGGGAAAGGGTGGAAAGGGGGATAGAGAAAGGGGGGAGGGCAAGGGAGGGGAGGTGAAATCCCTGTTAGTTTACTTCAGTCATCACAAGTCAGATTTACAGCAAAACATTGACTTCAAGGAGCACTGTTGTGGAACTTGCATGGAGAAAATAGCAATGTACACAAAAGGACACATACTTGCAACTGTAACTTTAGTGAAAAGTTGCTTCCTGTTTAAATCTAACTCCAAAACCGAGTGTGGTTTTATGTGCCACAGTGTTTTGAAGCACCACCCTCAATGCCCAACAATGGCTATATCTTCATTGCTGAAATGGAAACTTTGATGCACAATAAACACTGAGACTCCTTGCACAAAGCTGAGAAACACTGGAGTGTGACACTGGCACATGAAGCTTGCCAATGGATAGCTACATGCTTTGATTATCATTTCCCATGTTCTCTCCTGGCAGCTTCCAAACTGACATTAGAAAAAAAAGCCTTACCTAAGCTCCTGAGCTGTTTGTTTCAACAAGAGTGTGACTACTGAAGAATTAAGTGCTCCTTCTCTAGCTAAAAACAAAAGCTACATGCAACAATGGTCATAATTAATAGAAAATATTTGATTATGTAGATGTAAGTAATTGTCCTAATTACTGACATTCTCTATATTTGTATTGATGTTCTTTTCACACAGTAATTGCTGCTCTGCATCGTTTCACTGTGCACATATGCCAGTCAAAACCTGTTCTGATTGAGGATGTGAGTTTCACAATCCAACTGCTCAACCTTACTGTCAGAATCAATTTCCTTTGTAAATAACTCAAGGAAAAAAAAAAAAAAAAAAAAGTTTTGCTCTCTGCTATAGACACACTAAAGCTGACACCTAATGCATACACAACTTTGGGGACTTGGTTGATAGAAACTGTTTAAACAAGGTGCTTTGTACCTTGGCTTTGCTCTTGTCTAAAGGTGAGCTAAGACTGATGTGATGGTTTGGGAGTTCCCCCCCCCACACACTTTGTAAAATGACCCAGACTAGAACTCAGCCAGCTGGAAGTTAAGAGATGAAGCTCTATTTACAGCTTAGCACAATATA
>WBNM01037748.1:0-46675 GCA_013399055.1 Ramphastos sulfuratus | reverse complement strand
GCAGCATATAGTATAATTTTCTCTATTAAAATATTCCAATTAGCCTCAAACCAGCACAACTGAAGAATCTAAAACTTAAATATCCAATGCAGCAGTTCAACGCATCCAGTATCAAACTGATGTTACCTGGCTTTGATTCTTACAGAAACTCCTTTTAGTTGAATAAACGCAAGAGAATAAAAGAATGAAAAATCCTCCATTATTCATTAATGACTTTTAGTGCTTCATTAGTTTTATTGCTATAATCCACTTCTGATTAGCCAGGTTATTAAACAGCCCTTGTCAAGTGCTGCTAAAGTGCATGAATTCCTTTGCAAACTACAGCAGTGTCATTTGAATGTAGTTAGCAACATCTCAGCAAGCGTTACAGCCATGCCTGCAGAGTGTAAATTAACTGTGATTTCTTGAGCACTCCCTTTTTTAATCATGTTTTCATATGAATTTTCATTCAGACATAACACAGTAAAACAAAAAGACAAAACCAAAAAGAAACAAAATAACCCCACAACAACAACAGTAAAAATAATGTTTAAAAAGCTATTAGCATTTTAGCTTGCTTACCAAAACTACCCTGTCAGATCAGGATGATAATGTAGGCTCAAGTGGGTAACAGGGAAGTAAGAAAGAAGAAAGGGAAGGGAAAACCATACATTCTGACCCAACACTGTCTGCTGCTGACCTGATGGGGCAAGCATTAAAGAAGCATTTACATGCAAAACTCTAAATCCCAATATTTAAATTCCTCGAATATCCTCAGGCTTAATTTCTCCCTGTGGGACAGAAACTTTCAGCAACCACAACAGAGACTGCTAATGCTAGAAGCCAGCTCCACTAACCCTGAAGAGGAATTAGCTTGCAATTTGCTCTTTCATTTATGCTTTTTGATTGTCCCAGCTACCCTAGAGTTCTTGCCCTCTCACCAAGAGCTGTGACTTTGGAAAGTTTATACCTCACATTTTAAACAAATTCTATCTGTCAAATCAGGCTTCTTTTCTTTTTTTTTGCCTTTTTTTTTTTTTTTTGCTTTTTTTTCCTTTTTTTTTTCTTTTCTTTTTTTTTCCCCTGAAATACTGAAACATTGCAAATGAATCCCTAAGCAGAACCAACAATTTCTTTGACTTGAGGAAGACTGTGTGAGATGTGTGTGGCTGGCACTGGGAGAGAAAATGCGGAGCGGTTGGCTGCCATTGCCAGCACCCAGCACCCAAAACAGAGCTGGGAAGGTTTGGAAGATAAACCCTGTTGCTGAACTGCAGTTAGGGAAATTGCCAGGTCTGAGCCTTGCTGGTAAAAGATCCCAGGGGTTATAGTGTGGAAGGGAGCTTAACAGGTAGCATCTATCAGAAACAGATCTTTTAAATTCATAACTAGACTGTGCACCGATCCTTAGGAAATAGGTTAAAGTATGGGAAGAGAGGCCATCCTTTCACTTTCTCTATGTCCAACTAGGAAAATTCAAAAGAAGTCTGGTGTTTCAGCTGCTGTTGGAATCCAAATAATTTAGAGACATTCAATTTCTTTAAAAAAAACCCAAAAAAGTAACAAACAGCCCCTGTCAGTACTCTTCAAAAGTGTAGATACAGAATTTGGGAACGGTGGCATAAAGGCCAGGTATAAAAACATTTTTTTTATACTGCAAGGTTAAAAATAGAACTTATTTTGAGTCCCCAAAAACCAGATTTTGGCCAGTTTCATATACATGGTTCAAGTCAATGCAAAAACACTCACCACTCAAAGTCATTCCCACTCAAGGGGCAATTCTGGCAGCTAGTCCCATAATCTACCTGCTATACAAACTATTTCTTTATTTTGTTTTATTTTGTTGTTTGTTTGGGGTTTTTTTCACTTAGTCTTAATACCACATTAACAATTGAGTATTTTAACATCACTGGAAAATTCTGTCAAGAGTCTTTTAAGAAAGATAAGTATAAACATAAGAAATAGAGTAGAAAGTTCCCAAGATAAAGTTTTTCTCTGGCAAACTGTAAGCTTTCATCTATTTTTAACCACAGAAAGATCCTCCTCATCCTTCTCTGTCTTTCGTTGCAGACCCAGGGCTTTATGTGAGAAACTACCAAAGAATTTATAGAAAATTCCATAGAGGAAAGAAAAAATGAAAAAGCCTTCTCTAAAAAGAAAATAATAGTGGCTAACATTTCCTCATCTGCAGGAGATCTGCAGAANCTGCAGCCCTCTGAGCATCTTCATGGCCTCCTTTGGACCCGCTTCAACATTTCAATGTCCTTCCTGTGCTGGGGGCTCCAGAACTGCACACAGTTCACAATTCACTCCAGAATCACTTGTGTGTAATTTAAAGCTTTGGAAATACAAACATTGCCACATTGCATTTTACTTAATACTGAAAATCCCATGATCCTATTTTCTCTGTCACCATAGCAGGATAAAAGAATTCATGTTGTGAAACATTCTTTCCTGAGGAACCCATTAAAGTGTAATCAAACAAGTTCTGTGCTCATCTCTCTGGAGTGGATCACACCTTCTCTCCATCACTTTGAGTTTCAGGAAACAGTATTTGCAGAGAAAATGTTCATAAAGGCTCTTCTTAGCATTCCCTGACTAATGGCAGCACTAAAGCTGAGGGAAGATCAATGCTATTGGAACACAATTTACTAATTAGGGATGAGTAACAGAAACGAACAAAGGGAGATAGATTACTGCTGCAGAAGTAGATTTAGGCCTTTGCTAAAATATTGGATACCTCAGAGTGAGTTTGGAAAATCAGTTTGGTGCTGAGGAACCAAAGCAAATATTCATCTGAAAAAAATCTGCAGCTATTTACAGTATAGTAAATGATATAATTTTCTCAACAGATACACTCAGGGAACACTTCAAAATCAGATGCCTAAGTAATGCTAGGCAGCAACTGAGCGTATAAGATACCTAACACTGTGGTCTGTATCTCCATGTTTCAGACATTACATTAGGAGGGAAATTCTGGAAAATTTGGTTGAAATTACTAGAGTGGAAAAACAGGATGAGAAGAGGACCAACATGAACAATCTTTCAACTTTTAACATCTCTAAAGCATTTATATTTTGTTGGAGGACAGGAAAGGTTACACATGGAAAATGGTGGTGGTCCAGAGTTACTTCCCATTGATCTGGCCATGCCTACTGAGCACAAATTTCAGGTCCACCCTACAATCATTGTTATCACAGTATCACAGTATCACAGTATAGCAAGGTTGGAAGAGACCTCAAAGATCATCAAGTCCAACCCACTACCACAGACCTCAAGACTAGACCATGGCACCAAGTGCCACGTCCAAACGTGCCTTGAACACCTCCAGGGACGGTGACTCCACCACCTCCCTGGGCAGCCCATTCCAGTGGGGAATGACTCTCTCAGTGAAGAACTTTCTCCTCACCTCGAGCCTAAACCTCCCCGGGCACAGCTTGAGACTGTGTCCTCTTGTTCTGGTGCTGGTTGCCTGAGAGAAGAAAGCAACCTCCTGCTGGCCACAACCACCCTTAAGGTAGTTGTAGACAGCAATAAGGTCTCCTCTGAGCCTCCTCTTCTCCAGGCTAAACAATCCCAGCTCCCTCAGCCTCTCCTCATAGGGCTTGTGCTCGAGGCCTCTCACCAGCCTCGTTGCCCTTCTCTGGACACGCTCAAGCACCTCAATGTCCTTCTTAAATTGAGGGGCCCAGAACTGGACACAGTACTCAAGGTGTGGCCTAACCAGTGCAGAGTACAGGGGGAGAATGACCTCCCTGCTCCTGCTGGCCACACTATTCCTGATGCAGGCCAGGATGCCATTGGCCTTCTTGGCCACCTGGGCACACTGTTGGCTCATGTTCAGGCGAGTGTCAATCAGTACCCCCAGATCCTTTTCTGTTTGGCTGCTCTCCAGCCACTCCGACCCCAGCCTGTATCTCTGCATGGGGTTGTTGTGGCCAAAGTGCAGCTGTTCTTAAGAACAGCTTGTTCTTAAGCTGTTGATTTTAACTTTGCACTTGAAGCAGGTCTATTAGATTTGTATTAAAGGTCTCCAAAAGTATGATTATGTAGCTTTAAACTTAGATTCCATTGCTTATATGGTCTGCTAAAAATGCATGAAATCCTGAACCGTTCTGGAGAATAGATAGAACAGTTTGTGATTTTTCTCAGAAGGCATAAGAAAACAATGTTCATTGAACTCATGTGGCTGGACATGAAAGTTTAAAACAAGAACATCATCTTTTCTACATTGTTACGACTTATCGAAGCCTACTTAGTAGCCTGCACTGCAAGCACAAAGCAGCAAGCTGCAGTAAATACCACTAACAAGATTTGCAATGGTGTGTGGTTTTCTAACTCAAGTCTGTGCAACCTACTTTATCTGTACAGTCTCATTCATTCGTTTTACTCTAACCACTTAGGAGAGAGGCACATAGTCTAGTTTGAGGAGGGGAGAATGCATCCTAATATTTTCACTCAGGGACAGGGAATTCTTCACTAGAAGACACCTGCTAGCATTGTATAGTTGAAACAAGGATCCTCTATACACCCACCACTTGCATTGTAAGTTTCAATTTTCACACCACATCCCGTCTTAGCATTTGACACTTCATCTTCACACCTGCAACCTGCCCATGCTTCAGGTTGTTTGTGCCCATCAGATGTCTGATTTCACCTTTAAGCAAAGCAGTAAGAAGCACAGCAATATATATGGGTTAGTCTTTGTGGTAGTTTTGTTAAGGTTGGACTCGATGACCTTAAAGGTCTATTTCAGCACTGAGACTATGATTCTGTGAGTCTATGATTTTATTTGTGGGTAATTAAATGACAGATGCCTAGATGGTGGCATGATAGTCAATTTTAGAAGTTGCAGTAAGAGTTGTAACCAAGCTCAGGAAATACCTAACTCAGAAAACATAAACTTTGCATTATAAGCTGAGAGAAATAATACTCCCAACTCCAAAGATTTACTGATCTACTATCATACCTATATAATCCTGTCTTAACATTTTCTTTTCATATTTATGTTGTTTGATGAAAATAGTTATGGAGAGGAATAAAAAAGTTTCAACTAAATCTTTTAATGTTAAAATAACCAGAAGGTGGCCATCACTTCAGAAGCTCTGCCTGTTTTTCCAGGAGTATTGCTATACATCTTTAACATACTAATTACTTTAAATACATAAACTAAACTTCACCTACACAGGTCAAAAAACACCCAAAAAAAAAAAAAGTCTGGAAGATGTCCCCCAGGAGCACATTTATGCACTCTGATCGCTGGAGTCATAGAATGCACTGAGTTGGAAGGGAGCTTTAAAAGTCATCTAGTCCACCTGCCCTGCAGTGACCTGAGGCATCCCCAACTAGATCAGGTTGCTCAGAGCCCCATCGAGCCTGACCTTGAATGTCTGCAGGGATGGGGCCTCCGCCACCTCACTGGGCAACCTGTTCCAGTGTTCCATCACCCATATAGTAAAGAACTTGTTCCTAATGTCCAACACCAGTCCAGAGTAAGCCCTCCAATGTATTTGGTCATGTCCCCAGCGCTCATGGTCTCAAACCCATTTGGGAAGTAGATGTGATTTCTTTCTACTGCTGTGCACCGCTTGCTAATGTGTTTGAGAAGCCTTCTTCCACACACCATCAGCGTGTGTATGTTCCTAATGCTTACTACACTATGACATATTTACTACAAAATCAGTTTCTTCACAGGGGCTGCAAGCTAACCTTACTATTTCATGTGAGTAAAGGCTGTCTTTTAAATGGGTAAAAGCTCATCTGCTAGAGCAAGTGGAGTAACTAGGGGCCTAATTTCTTATACAGAAAGCAAAAAATAAAAGATCAGAAGTGGTGTTTGCTAGGGGGGGGAAAAAAAAAGAAGTTTATGGATTCTCCTGCTTTTTGTTTATTCCTCCACTAAAATCCTGTTTGAAATGTGACAGTTCATAAACATTTATTTGGATTTCCACAGAACTAAAGGTTTATGGCCTCGTGTGGCAGAATTATTTCCTTAAGTGCGCTGTTCTTTTCTGCAATATCCTTACAAATGAAATATGCAGAAGCTATTACATTTAAAAAAAAATTATTCCAAAGAGAATAATCTTCACTGCACCATAAACTCTATCAGCCAGTCTGGAACTCCTTGAAATGACTGGTTACATATTTGTCATCTCATAATGCTTTCATTTCATGTCTGCATCTTGAACTCTGTGAGTAATGACTGAAAAGAAATTTCAAGTGTTTATTTCATTATTGCCCACAACATCACAGTTCTTTATGGGGTAACTGGGTGCTTCTCTTGGGGCAGGATGGGTGAGAATGAAGGTTTAGAAACACTAGGGGAGCAGGAGAGGGTGCTGCTTCTTGTGTGTCAGTTGCCAGCTGGTGTCAGCAACTCCAGCATCACAAATTTCAGGGGACCTGTGCAGTGCTTGAGGACACTGTCCTGGTATTTTAGTGCTAAAGCTGTATTCAGTCTTAGAAATTAGCAATTTTTTAAGAAATGCCATTTATTTGAGCTATCTATGGCCTGAGATGTTCCCACTGCTGCTTTGGTCTGTACATCACAGCTAAGTTATAGATGTAATTTGGAGTGAATAGTTATTCAGTCTCACTGCCTGGCAAGAGTTAGCATAAAACATTCACTGAGTGATCTAAAAATATTAACAGACATTGATGGCTCACTCTTGACCTCCAATATTTCTGTGACCATGAGGCATGACCACATCAGGCTTTTAACCTCTTCAAGAGACTGTATGCTCAAGGATTGGGTCACAATGGTAACCACAGGCATTGAGGTTTCAGAACTGACATAACCACAAGCACAGGGATGAAAATCTGCATCTGGGGAATGCCTCATGAGGAACAGAAGGGAGCTGGCAGCCCACTGGTTGTGACCCATTAGCTGTTCTAAATTTGTTTGCCCAGGGCATTCCTCCCTGGGCAGTAGTGTGCCTACTTCTTCCCTTATAATTTCCTGCCACCTCGCCCAGTGCTGAGGGATTACCAAACCAGGATGCCTGCTGAACTAGGTGAAGTAGAAGCTTCACCTAGCTAGAAGAGAAATATGCATACAAATCTGCAGCTGTCTGTCGTGGGTTTAAAGAGCCTACAGAGTAAAGCTCTCAAACGAATTGGAGAAAACAGAATTGTATTTGGAGAGAGAGTGTTAGAGATAGAAATTACAAAGCAGATACAGAATCCATAAGCAAATCCCCTGAATTTTTTCCCCAACCCAAAACTAAATCTATCATCCTCAGTGCTCCAATCCTCCCACCACCATGCCTCTGCCATCCAAGAGGCCTAAGCACAGCCTCTGGAGGCCCCAACCAGGCCTATCCTTACATGTTTATCCCGATAACGCAGTTCCTGCCCGGCGCAAGGCTGGAGGGGGAGAAAAGGAGAACGAGCTGGCCTTGCCCTGAGCTTATGAAGAGATAGCAGAATTGTGGGATTGAATAACAAAATCTTCAAGTCCCTAGAGGACTATTTTAACCCTATAGTTCCCAACCTGGGACACTGTCTCTCTCTCTCCAGTTTCCTAGCTGTTCCTTTCCAAAGCACAGACATTTTCTGACAGGACAGTTGCAGGTACAAGCTTTACCTGAGCATTTGAGGCTAATATTGCATTTCTGATGGTCAAACCATTCAGTGCTCTTCATCTAGGCATCCAGCAGTGAAGTTTTATGTGCATTGTGCAGGACTCTAAACACTGCCTCTTTATAACTGACCATTTACCTTGAAATTACTTCTCTTAACAATCTGAGTGCCTCTCGAGGGGCTCATAAGCCACAATAACTTCTCTCTATGCAGGTTGAGCAAACAGAAATGTCACTATTGCTCATTTGAGTCTGTTGCTTTTGTCCCAATAATGTCAGAAAGCAGAATAGGTCAAGTGGTTCTTTGATTTTATTTTTTTTTCAGAGTATAATGGAAACAAACAAAACCATCTGCTTTGCTCAGGGGATGGAGTTTTGATGCCTCTTTCTCCCCACATTAGATTAGCTCTTTCATTTGCTGCATGTGGCTGCAAAGACAGGGATATGACCTGTGAGCATTTTCTTAAAGCAGCATGTTAGTATTTCTCTCTTGTCCTGTCCTAGGCTATGCACCAGCCATCCCTCTACCAGCAGCTCTTTACAAGCAGGACTCAACTCACTCTGCTCAGACTGTATTTTCTTTCTTTTACAAGCTGTCATAGGCCTCTGTCCATCCCTTGGAGACTATTTCCTTCTCTTCTGCTGGCTCTGTCTCTGATTTCCCTCCCTTGCAAGCAACAAGGGAAGTCACCTCCCTGCCTGCCATGCTACATCACTGCTGGGGTTTTTCTGTCATCTGGTTTCCTATCCCAGCTGCATCATTCCTCCTAAACATTCACTATCCTGAAAACTCTTGGGTCTCCTACAGGTTGACCAAATTCATAGCACCTCTCTATTTATTAGAGTACTTTTCTTGCATTTTTAATACATCCTTGTGTCACACCTTCCAGTGCCCATCAACTTCTTTTTTACCAAGCTTTTGCCTTCAGGAGTCTCCCCATGTATCACTCTGATGTTCCCCCAGTCCCCTCTTCCCCCTACCATCCTCTTACTGTTGGTTGCCCTTTCCCATCTCCTTCTAGAATGTATCATGGGAAGTTAGTTCACTTAGCTCCCACTGCTAGCTGAAAAAAAAAACCCTCCAAGCCAAATGCGAACATCATCCACAGGCAATATGTTAAGGGATGCAAATCTCTCTGCCTGACAGTGAGCACCATCCTTCCTCTTACTTCATGTAGTGCTCAGCTGGATACCAGTGCTTTAGAAGAGGAATGGAGCCCCATTAGAGGACGTTTAGTAGTGTGATCTGCAGCTATTTGTACACACATCTGATATTAACAGAGATCTTGCCACAGACATGAATAGCCAGAGTTCTCTACTAATGTAGATGAATGGGACCCCTGAGCTGATGTTTTCCTTCTTGTTTGTTGTTATAAACTGTAAAATTAATCCTCAGCAGGTTCGTTATCTGCCACTACAAATCTTGCACAGATTTCACATGGATAAAATGCAGCCTACTTGATGGTTTGTGTGGCTTTGATTAGTAACATACAAGTGAGTTTGATCAGCAATGCCTCATCCTGATCACACAATTGTCCTGTTGAGTAATATTTTGTAGTCACAAGTAAGAAAAATGGTCAAGGTATGGGTGGAGTAATGAGAAATGTAAGATGTAGTAACAGATATTACATATTTATTCCATTTGAATAAAGTGAGATTGGGATGTGCTCTCCCTCCTCAGCCACAATCACTGACATTCACTCTGTGACACCCTGCTTAGAAATGTTGAGTCCCCTAAGCCACAGCATGACTTGTGCTTCACAAAAGGCATAAACTTTTCCTGATTAAAATGTCAGAACAGACTGCAAGGAGCTTCCATCTTCCACTCACATTCCATTAGAGCATACAAATATGGTTTGTTTTCTCTCAGTGTTTTGCTGTGTAGCTTTTGCTGAAAGCATTTGACAGCTGAGCAAGAAAGTCATTGTTGTGTCTTGAGCTAAGACAATGACAGTAATATTATGACAGGTTCCTTCATCTACCATTGCTTCTGCTGAGCTGAAAGTCTGATCTTTTTTTAGCAAAGTTTCCTTTTTTTTTTTTTGCCCCTTGGGATAAATGCAAATCACAGAATTAACCAGGTTGGAAAAGACCTTTGAGATCATCAAGTCCACCCTACCACCTAGCCCTTCTAATTACCTAAACCATGGCACTAAGTGCCTTATCCAGCCTCCTCTTAAACACCTCCAGGGATGATGACTCCACCACCTCCCTGGGCAGCCCATTCCAATGCCAATCACTATTTCAGTGAAGAACTTCATCCTAATATCCAGCCTAAACCTGCCCTGGTGCAGTTTGAGACTGTGTTCTCTTGTTTTGTCACTGGGTGCCTGGGAGAAAAGACCAACTCACACAGACTAACCCCTGCCTGGCTACAACCTCCTTTCAGGTAGTTGTAGACAGCAATGAGGTCTTCCCTGAGCCTTCTCTTCTCCAGGCTGAACAACCACAGCTCTCTTAGCTGCTCCTCTTAGGGCTGTGCTCCAGCCCCCTCACAGCCTTGGTGTCCTTCTCTAGACACATTCAAGCATCTCAAATTCTTTCTTAAACTGAGGGGCCCAGAACAGGACAGAGTATTCAGGGTGTGGCAAAGTGAACATGAGAACACAGAGAGCCATCTTAACAAATCAAAAGGTGAAACTTACACAAGGTCACCTTGAACACACAAGTTATAAAAATTAATAATTTTTTTTTTAAAAAGTAAATTTTGTGCATTAATTCCACAATGCATTTCAAGCAGATGCTTTCTGGCCTGCCTGTACTTCAAATAGTTGTTCAGATGCTCCTATCTTCAGACAAAAGGCATGTTATTAAGCTTGCTCTGTTTCTTAGAATCTTTATCAATGTCACAAGATCCCTGATAGTTTTTCCAGTTTTAATTATGATCTTCATGACTTCAGAATGATATCATGAATCCTGACCACTGGCAATTTGAATGCGACAGAAACGTGACACAAACAATTCCCAACAAACCTTTTTCTGTAGCTCTGACTCAATGGTGTAATGTGGGAGTTCCAGCTGTGAGATAATCTGACTGCATCTATAAAATTTCAGGAAGCCTTTTAGTGGCTACAGATTGAACCCTCAGATTTCTCTAGCCCTGAATTTTCTTCACCGTTCGACAAAGCTCCTGTCCAAAACTACGTGAAGGAGCTCTAGGGAATGCTTTCTAGGAATCTCTGCTTTGCTCAAGTATTTCAAGTCACTTGACCTTAAGCACTACAGCTGTACCCAGGATGAGCTAGAGTGTTTCCAGGAAAGCAGTGATTACTTAGCCATGCTGCTTGCAGCAAGTTAAATATTTATTTTCTTAATAGCTACCATGCACAGTGGTAATAATTATGCTGCCGAGGTTACATTCTGTGGTTAAATTGTGTACTGCTTTAATTAAAAGCATATACTTTGAGTTCTTCTTCAGGTTGCACTTTAACTAAAAGCCAGAATAAAATAATCTCCCTTGCCAAGGCAGTGGCAGTTTCATGAGGAGAGGACTGTTTTGCTGCACTCTGGTGAACGCAACAGTTTTACTCTGGCCTCACTGGAAAGATTATATTTAATATATAAATATTAAATGTTTTGAAATAGTATTTAATATAAACCATGAATTAAAAAAAATAATAAAATAGGGCTACAGCAATAAGTAACAAGACAAATATTTACACAGAGAAACTGCTTTTTGCTGCTCACAATCTCCTCAATAACATTCCTTTCAAAGTGATTTATTGTGGAGCAACAACTGAAAGTGCTCCTGGTGCTTCTTTTTGCAGAATAGGTTGCAAATATTCAAAGTCCTTTAAACAGTAAAATGAAAATGTTATCTCTTAAATTATACTGTTGAAGCATATACTTTGCAATGGTGATATGTGAGAAAAGCAATCATGACAATAGATATATAGCAGAAAAATAGTTTAAAGGCTGCCCAGAGAAATGCAGCCCAGACAGCAACCGAGTCCTGGGCCGCATCAAGAGCAGCATGGCCAGCAGGGCAAGGGAGGGGATTCTGCCCCTTTACTCTGCTCTCGTCACACCCCATCTGCAGTACTGTGTGCAGTTCTGGAGCCCCCAGCACAGGAAGGACATGGAAGTGTTGGAGCAGGTCCAGAGGAGGGCCACAAAGATGATCAGAGGGCTGCAGCAGCTCTGCTATAAGGACAGGCTACAAGAGTTGGGGCTCTGCAGCCTGGAGAAGAGAAGGCTTCCAGGAGTAACCTTCCAGGCTTAGAGTAACCTTCCAGTATCTAAAGGGGGCCTACAGGAAGGCTGGGGAGGGACTATTGACAAGGTCTTGCAATGACAGGACAAGGGGCAATGGGTTTAAACTGGCAGAGGGAAGATTTAGACTGGATGTTAGGAGGAAGTTCTTTGCAGTGAGGGTGGTGAGACACTGGCACAGGTTGCCCAGGGAGGTTGTGGCTGCTCCCTCCCTGGAGGTGTTCAAGGCCAGGTTGGACGAGGCCTTGAGTAACCGCTGCTAGGGGGAGGTGTCCCTGCCTATGGCAGGAGGGTGGAACTAAATGATCCTTGAGGTCTCCTTCCAACCTTACCATTCTATGATTCTAAAACTCACACCACAGATCTGTAAGTCACATTAACAATAACCATACAGAAAGTACCAATCACCCAATTGGAGTAGCTTCATCACTCACAGGAAAACAAAATGAAAGTGAGGCCTATCCTGCCTGCTGATTTCAGTCACAAGTAAAACTCTTGATTTTAGACTCGAGGGATTGAGTTTCAGTGTCTACTAAGGACTGCTTCGTCTCAGTAAGTTGTGTTAGAGCCACACCCAAGAGTTTTGTTCAAATTTTACACAGAGAGAACACAGCTACTTTTTACAAGTACTTCTTCCTCTTATCCAATACACAGATAAAGTTTTGAATAAAAGTTTTCACAATAAAAATAATTTTAAATTGAACTTAATTTGATGCACAGGAAAGTTCTCAGCTAGCTTGTAACAAAGATTCTCCCTGAACTGTACAGTAAAAAAACATTAGAGTTCAATAAAAACCTAGCAAATATGAAGAGACCTTAGTTAAAAGTCTGCCAATATCTTTCAAAATACATTAAACCATGTTGGTGAGGGATCAATAATTGTTATTTCTCTTGCTTTCAGTCTATGGATGTTTAAAGATTCTGTCACAATGATGACACCCTAAAGCAGCAACTTTTAATAAAGAAAATATATTTGCCTTGAAGGATTTGGATTCTACTCTCTTGGTACTTAAACGTGTTAGGGACTTATTATTAATCATTTCTAAGAATTCTTTTGATATTGAGAAATTGTCATTTTATGATATCACCCCTGAAGGGCCAAGAAAATGTGGAGGAGAAAAGGGGAGGGCTGATGAGGGAGATGTTGATAATTGCTCTTTCTGACAGCTTCCCGTGTCCAGTGCATTAGGTCAGATGCAACTGAAAACTGAGATGACTTTAAGAGTGGTTAAATAAATCATCCTCCTTAGCCAGGAATGGATGAGCTGGAAAGTAGGGATCTGCTCTATCATCTCAGGGGAGCAAAGGGAATACAGTGGATAGTGGATGCTCCTTGCTTCAAGGCAAATGCCTTCTGTGGGTGCAAGCCATCTGCCATATTAGGAAACTGAGGAATATGTTTGTTGTTTCTGTGACTTGTGTGTGTTCATTTGTGTTTGGTGTCATGGAGCTAAAAAAAAGTGGGCAGAGCTCAAAGCATGCAGATTGGTGTTCTGTAACTAAGTGATAGCCTTGCTTGTATGAAAGGCAAAGGCATGGGAGGAGACTGTAAGCACAGAGTGAAAAAAACCCACAACCACCAGTGTGGGTTTTATTCAAAAAGTATGGAGTCCTGATCAAGGAAAACATAGGCACTTGCCAGCATTTGCTATCCCACTTAGCACAGGAGACATCTCTTCTAAGTATGTGGCAATGGCAGGCAAAACATGGCAGTTTAACAATTTCAGCTCCCCCTATCCATCATCTCACTCACCTGTCGCACTGAATGATTCATTAGCATTCTACCTAGCTCACATGCTGTAGGTTTGCTTGTGGAAAGAGTTTAGCATTTACCAAGTTTCAGCCCAACAAACATTAGTGGAGACGAAGAAAATAACATTTCCATACAAAAACAATAAGCCTTTACCTACAACACCCATGGAGGAAAATTCACTTTGACAAGCTACTGCTTGAACTTTACGAGTATCTTAAAGCATCTTGTAATCAAGGCTGCAGAGCACTGCCTAGCTATTAACATGTTTCCGAAGGATAATTTGTTGTTACTTTATTTCAAAGCCTTATTTCAGGACAGATTTGTCTTATTGTGCTGATAATAACCAAGACTATGAAGATATGAGCATTACAGCTTTTTGAAATCCACTTGTGAGCTGCTGCAGAAAGTTGTTCAGCATTTCACAGCAACAGTTTTTAGCTTTAGCACAAAGCAAAGACTTGCTGCTTCTTCCCACTCCTCCCACCATGCATTCCTATAACAGAGTGATGAACTGCGAACTAGACTGCCATTCAGATACCTCTTCACCATGCTGAGTCACTGCACACAGCAAAGACTAGGATTAAACAGCACAGTTACATCAGAAATATGTAGAGCTTTTGACCAGTTTCCCCATATTTCTACTAGGTGCCATCCTGTACTTGCTTAATCCTTTTCTAATTATGATGGCACTAAAATTGGGGAAATATGCTGCATCTTGTGCCCTTTAAGGTAGGTGATTTCCTCAAGGAAATAAACTCCTAAGCAACTAGGAGAAACTGCTCTGAGTTTACATTGACTACAACAAATGGGCTCAGGAGTCCAGATGAAGACTGACTCTATGAGTACTTGCGTTGCAACGAGGATTTTCTCTTGCTGCATCTTGAGGAAACAGTTGCTTTTTACAAATCTGTGGAGGGACCCTGTTTGCACAACCATGCACAGAGAGGAACAGCAGGCAAGTTTTAATGTTGCTACCTGGTGCCTGAGTCTGATATGCCTGAACAGAAGAATTGCATTAGATTCAGTTTCTTTGATTCAGATTCAATTTGTCTTCCACCAGAATGCCGATAAAGTGTTACTTTCAAACATTTCATTAGAAGACCTAACGGTAAAAGTTTCTAGCTCCTATGTATGTAAAACACTTTGAGATGCCATTTATCTGAAAGACAATCTACAGAAAGGGATAAGTTCTTTCTATTTCACGATTTCCAGGAAGGCAGGACTGCTTTGGAGGCTAATTTTGCATTCCTTCTGCAGCTTTAAAACCATCAGCATTTCAGAATGCAGCAGCAGCGACAAGCACAGCTGGGATGCAGGATCTGTCAGTGCTTTACGATAAAACATTAACTGCACAGGGTTACAGCATGGGCTGGGCAAAGCACTGCAGATGTGAAAAAGGACAGGTCAGAGCTGGGAGGAAAATCATTTGACAGATACTAAAAAGTTAACCCTATTTATCTGAATATCTTTCAAAGAGAGACTAGGATACCTAAAGCACTGTTTTGCATCTGTTTTACTGCTTGACAAACTGATCCTCTAATTCTGTGTGGAATTTGTGCAGTTAATTGATGTAGCTACTCAGTATGTGATTAAATTGGATGTCCAGCCAGAATCACACTTCGTGGAAGTCATTTGGGCACATTAAAAAAAAATAAATAAATATAAAGGCAGAAGAAGGGACTCATTTTGTAATTAAGGAACAGGATGTGGATGTCTGATCCAGGCTGAGCTAAAAACCTGAACAATGATTACTTGATCTTCTCCAAATAAGTGAAAAAGTCTTCTGACTTAGAGGGTAGCTAAAAAAGAAGCCTTAGCTGAAGAGGTGGTGGAGATGTAGCTGAAGCTGAGCAGAGCTGACATAAAAGGCAAAAATCAGGTCATCTGCATTTCTGTCAGCTGTTATAAGCTCATTTCTGGAAAGAAATGATTATATTAAGTTGAAACTACACAAATATTCAAGAAATACAGTAAACTTGTGAGTAATAAACTTCTCAATACTTCAGCTGTTAAAAAATAATTCCTCCTGGAAGTTTAAAACCTACCTTGTTCAGATTGTAGAATTGAGAACTAGCGATTTGATGTTTCAGCAAGTTGACTGCAAAAGCTTTTGATTTTTGTCATATTCCTCTCCCTCCCCCAAAGAATCCTTTAGCTTAAAATACCTTGTAGAGTGTAAGAAGAAACTCACCTCTTTCCTCTCAAAAGCAAAACATTCATTTTATCCCACTACTCAGTGAGAAGTTCAGAAAACTCCCGTGGGTCAAACGTCAGCTCTCTTCAGCTTCGCCTCTGCTGCTTTAAGTTCTCCCGTGATCAATATTTGCTATAAAACCCAGTATAGGATAGGGGAGTTAAGGATGGACTTTCATTAATTGAATCCCTCTGCATCCCTTCCCTCTTATTTGTTCAAATCAAATCTTTGAGCTTAGCTGAGCCTTAAGCTTTGTGCGTTTTGTTTAAAGGATCACATGAATTTGTGTACTCCACATAAATAAGAATGACATTCCTACTTAGCACAGCGAGTAATCGCATACATTTAGGAGAAACCTCTTCCTCATCTGTTTACACCTGAGCTTTGATGACCAAGCTTGAACAGTGGCATAGACGATCAGGGAACTCTTCAAGGTTCAGAGGGGAGAAAACCTGGACAGTACACTTATCAGTGTCACTGTGAGAGTCAAGAGATGGTCATTATTGTCCTGTAGATTTATTGCTTAGGTCAAAGCGAATTACTTTCTATGTTCTCAAGCTTTTTCCCCACTACACTTCTAATCTCTAATCCCTACCCTTCCCTCACTCTGCTGCCTCCTCTACTATTTTGCAGACTGATTATGGGCTCACAGGGGACAAGGGACTCTCTTTGGTCACTGAGAAGCCTGACATTTTGGGAAAACATCTACTAAAAATCAGGAGAATGTTATCTTCTTTTCTATGAAATTATTCTGCATTCTCCACAGGCACACAAACTCATACCTGAAAATAAAGGGAAGAGTCACTGGTTTTGCTCACGCTGCTTCAGTGGCACAGACGTGATTATTTTCAGGTGCTAAAAGCCTTTCTCTTACACAGCAGCTTTGCCTTTTTTTTTTTTTTTAATATATAATTATCTAAGCACAGCACTGCATTGTCCAGGAAAAAAAAAAAATCTAGTAAAAATGCAAGATGAGAGGACTTTTACAAGTCATTTGTACCAAGCTATATCTAAAACATATGTTTCCAAGGCTCAATTTCAAGTGCTTCATGGGAAAAGATTGCACAGAGCCAACTTATTAAATGTCAGTAGTCTCTTTACAAAAGCCTACTGCTACTACTGCACTGTAAAATCCAGACTCAAGGAAAAAGACTTTTTGTTTTCAGGCTCAAAGAATCTACCCTCTTTAATGTTATAAATATCCTTGTAGATATTCACAAAATGAAGAAATCTGGAGAGTATTACAATAGCTAAAAGAGTGGGAGCTGTTGAAAACAAAGCTATGGTTTGTTACACCAGAGGGAACAGAATATATAAAATACATGTTTGAGTGCAATTTGCTACTTACTCCTTTTGTGAATTTTCTACAATCATTCAAATTAATAAATCCTATTACTTATCACAGGGTAGGTTTCTTTCTTATCAACACCTGGGAGCACTCCTATGGCAGACAGTCCTGCCTATGAATCTCCAACTTAACCTGCAATACCACTACTGACAGGACCCAGTTTCCCTTCTAGAGATGAGATTGTACAAAATCTCTATTGAATTTGGAGAGAGAGACAGAGACCTGTTAGGAAAAAAAAAAAAAAAAGATGAAACATCAAAACTAAGTGTCAGTTTAAAGGAATAGATTAAGGGATAGCAGAGAAATGCTTAAAGGCACACAGCCTATACTTTGAAACACCATCACCAGGCAGGTTTCCAAAAATCGTGGGGACTAGAATAGTGTAGGTGTGTTTCTGACTTTGTCAGCGATGCACTGTAAATATACCACCAAAAACTGTTCACCTTGTAAGAAAATCATGTCAGGTAGATCATGTGAAATGTAAAGAAACCTCATAAGAAGTGAATCCTGTAACTGCCACCCTGTGAACAACAAAATTAACTCATATTTCAGAGTTTTTCTACTAAGTTATGATGAAGGTGAAACACTTCCAGGTGTTTTCCTTTTTTTCCAAAATTTTGAGATTTACAGCTTGTTTCCATTAGCAGTTTATGGACATACTGTAAACTCTATGTAAAAACTCTAAATACAATTTCAGAACCACTGCAAACTCTTTTCTCCAAAGAGCAACTTGCAAGTGACAATTTCTATGTCCTCATTCAAGTTAAACAGTAACAGAAAAACCAAGCACAGGTGATTGTTGCAATAAAGTCAAATTGGACAGGCAAGACAAATACTCTATTATCTTACAATTCCCTCAGTAGGTTTACACTGTAGTAATTTCATTAAGTACAATATTCACACTGAAAGGAGGAGGGATTTCACCTTCATTGCAAAGGCAAAGTATTTTTATCCCCCCACCCCCTGTACCTTTCTTAGGGTGTTGCCCCTCTAATCAGCATATCTAGGTGGTGGTGCACAGCACCATACCTAATCTATGTGCTTTAAGTCCTCCTCTACTCGCACAACTGCCTCACCTTTGACTTCAGAGCAGCCTGCTAAGTGGGATTAGTGAAGTGTCTCCAGTTTTGTATTGTGGGTATCATGGCTTCCCTGTGATAGACTGCTCAGAGAAACAGAATCAAACAACCAATAAAAGACAGTATGTGCAAAGAAAAAGAAATAAAGCAATAACAGCAGAATGCCTAATTCCTTATTTGACTAAATACTGGCAGTGCTGTGCTGGTTACAGGGATTCTGTACCTGTGCTTTAAGAGCTTAAGTTCCAAGTTTGTTCTATCATTTAGGTAGGAGTTTTTGAAAACAGTGAGTGGAAGTAGATTTGATTTACTGCATATTGCAAATTCACAACATCTCAGCTGTTCAGAAGTTGTGGTGTGCCATATTTATAGTCCACTGGTGACATGCAGTGACTCTTCAGTCTGACCAAGTTGGTATACATACATACTGCTTAACGTTTGGGGAGATTTTAGCAGAGGTTTGTATATCACTAAAGCAAAATTTAAGGCAAAAGCATAAGTAGTAGATTTATTTAACATGTGAATGAAGTGCAAACTGGCACAAAACAGACTAAGCCTAGAAACTGTAATAGTGTCCTGCTGAAGTTGAGGAATAAACACCCAGTGTGTGATGTTATGCATTTATTCTATAGGCAGATTGACTGCATTACTAAATGCAAAATGCTAATTTTCAGGCACTTGTATGTTGAAAATCACAAAATGACAAAAAAGCACAGCAGGAATTTTCTGCTGTTCTAATATATGGTAAAATATGATGGAGTTATTTGAATTGCACAGGAGGCTGGGCAGCAATAAAATAGGCTTGCAACTAGATTGCATAATGAATTCCATGGGGGTTGGGTAGATGTTCAAAAAACAGTATTAACATTAAAAAAAAAAAAACAAATTAGGAATGCAAGGCCTTAATTCTTCCAATACCTTTCAGTTTTTAGAATATACATTATTCTGCATTGTAAGAATCAACTTTTCTAGAGATCTTTGTCAGAAAGTGGAAGATAGCATTTTGATAGAGACTTCAATTCTTTTTTGCCATGAAGAAAAATGAGACATTAGAAATAAAAGGGGAGAACTATACTTCATAATGCCTTTTATGATTGCACTGCATCAGGAAAACAGACTTTTGGTCATTGCAATGTTTCCATTTTATAGCACTGTTTACAAAATGCCAACAAACAAATAGATTCCTGATCATCAGAGTAGAAAGATTCTGCAACAGTTTCCTGGCAGAATTAGTTAGGATAGGAAAGCCAGCTGAATTTTAAAAAGTGATCATGATATTTTTGTGAACAAGGTTACTTGATATGATAGGGAAATTATTGATTGTGAGAAGGTTGCTTTTGATGCAATGTTCCTGAGTTACTATGCCATCTCTCTGAGGCCAGGTTTCCAAAAGCTTATTATCCTTATCTTATTAATTTACCTGAGTAGAAAGAACAATAAAACACAAAAAAGAAAAGAGGCAAGTGTGGATGCACACCTCTGCATACCCACCAACCTGCAAGCCATGGGCTTTTCTGAAATGGGAGCTTCATTGTCAGATATACCTGGAAACAGGAATCAAAGAGAAACTCTGCACAAACAACATAATGTGAAACAGGAATCAAAGAGAAATTCTACACAAACAATATGAGGAGAGGCTGAGGGAGCTGGGGGTGTGCAGCCTGGAGAAGAGGAAGCTCGGGGCAGACCTCATTGCTGTCTAAAACTACCTAAAGGGAGGTCGTAGCCAGGTGGGGTTAGTCTCTTCTCCCAGGCAACCAGCAACAGAACAAGGGGACAGAGTCTCAAGCCAGGGGAGGTCTAGGCTGGATATTAGGAGGAAGTTCTTGATAGAGTGATTGGCATTGGAATGGGCTGCCCAGGGAGGTGGTGGAGTCACTGTCCCCGGAGGTGTTGAAGAAAAGCCTGGATGGGGCACTTAGTGCCATGGTCTAGTTGATTGGACAGAGCTGGATGATAGGTTGGACTTGGAGGTCTCTTCCAACTTGGTTGATTCTATGATTTTAATTTCAGCAGCTCACACTACAATATTCCCACAATGGATTGGAAATTCTTCAAGCTTAATATGCACAACAGAGATTTTGTTTTGGTACCTTATCACAAGAAAGGCAAACTACACAACCAGGTGAAAAATGCTCACAGTGTTTGCTGTACATTTTGGTTTCAGCCATCTTAGGTATATAATTATTTCTCCTACTAATTATTTCCTAAACTCATTCTATTGCATTTTCCTTCCCTCAACCTCAATGGGTTTGCCCAAGCCATCAGAGCACTGCACCCTTCCAAGAGATGTAGTTTTGTAGACAGCCAAAGAGGTGTCACAGGCTCCCATATGCATATTGGCTATGTCACCCAAGCTCCCCTAACTGCTTCTGATGCTGCACAGTTCCTCTTCACAATTCAACAATCACAAGATCACCCTATTACATTTCTCAGCCCAACCAGAATATTTCCAGGTGACTTCATTAAGCAGACATCATTAAGGAGCACTTTAATTACCACCCTGATTAAGACAACGTCAAGCCTAATTTTCAAGCCAAAGAATTGTAAATAAAAGCAAAGAAACACTTAGCATTGACAATACTTACAGCCTCTTTTGTTCTCAGCCCATTAATCACTGTCTTGGGTTAGTGATTTTAAGAACAATTTGGCAATACTGTAACTTCAACGAAGCTTAGGGGAAAAAAATCCTGCTGCTTTTTGAGAATGTATAGATATGCCTTCAGCTATACTTCAGAAATGGTTCAGAATTCATTTCTAAGCCAGAAACTGTAACAATACATCTTATTATTAAATGTGAAACACACAGATTCTGCTGCCAAATAAATCTCCAGTAGTACAAAGTCCTCCAGGAATGTCTTCCTTTCCACCTCTGAGTTTTTTTCATCTCTTGCTGCCTAAGGGCCAATTCCTGCAGTAACTTTGCCCACCTCCAGAGCCTCTCTCCTCCGCCTCTTCCCTTCCACTCCTATTGTTCTGTTATTTGTTAAATCATTTTTGTCAAGATAATTGGACTTTCCAGAGCTTGATGCACCGATTTAAGGTGAAAGGGACATATTTACTTTCTCACACAGAGCCAGTGAATCAATTTCCCTCCTGGCAGCCTCCCTCTAATAAAAATATTTTTCTCTCTTTTTACTTAAAAGCTCATAAATACCTCTTTGGTAGAGAAAGTCTCTAACCTCTGTGCCTCACTGCTACACCTCTGTGAATGACAAAATGAACTCACTAAGGATACAGACTTAGGAAAGATGAATTGTGTATTTAAACAAGTTTGCCTTCAGCACTCCCTTCCCTATTTTGCCCTCTGCAGAGCTCATTCATTGCCCTTGTGTCTGCATCTCTTCTCTGTGCCCAGAGCACTTAGAAGTGAAAACACCAGACACAAAAGGTTTTTTTTCTTCCTCCTAAACACAACGTGCACAAGTATCGCTAATGATGGTCTATGTTATTTTCTATTTATTGGCTATTGGAAAGTTTGTGATCAATCCACAACTGAGTGGATTATCTGGAAAAGCAAAGCATTTCTGCTATACTTGTTGTAATCCAAAGTGTCCTGGTGAAATACTCATGAATTGATGCTCCTTCCACCTCTTTTTATCGGTGCTCTTTTATTTCTTCTTCTTCTTTTTTTTTTTTTTTCCCAGACTTATTATAACAGAAGTATAACATGTTTATCTATTTCCAACATTTCAACAATGGTAAATTTATTTTGCATTAATTTTTTACTGTGACCTGACATGAAATGACTGAAGAAGTTTTACCTTTAAAATTTTCATAAGGAGAGGTGAGGGTGAGAGCAATTTGATGCCTGTGGGTTACAAGGAACTCATGCCCTGGAGCCTGCTAAAGTAAACCCCCATACGGACACACACTTGCCTAGACAGTAATGACCTAAAAGCACCTCTGACCTTACTTCACCTTTCCTCTTAAAAGCCCACTTTTTTTTTTCTTTTTTTTAATGTTCAGTCCCTGTCATAGCTGTCCAAGGAGACTATCCAACACAGAAGCAAGAGTCACCCTCTGACACTGACTGTATTTAAATCAGTGTTCTAGAATAAGTTATTGTCTGTTAAATAACTGCAACGGGACCTGCATGCTGGGAATGTGAACCACCACTGTGTGCTACCTGGGGGTTGCTTGCTGTGACTTTGCATTGGAAAGTGATTTCTCTCATTCTTTTGAAAGCTAAATAATCTCCACTTTTACATGGAAATGAAGATAAGCAATTCTGCAAGTAACTATAGAACAAATCTGTAATAAATTACTGACAAAGTATTTTAATCACACCTTCTTTACTGCACTGACAAACCAGACAGATCAGCTGTTAACAAAAAGTTCTTCTCTTCCAGATACTTCATTTTGTACGTGCACACAAAGACACACATCTTTATTTCAGCTTGCAAATACTGAGTACTTGATTTTTCAATGTGAGTGTCTCAGCATGTTGCTAGAACAATAAATATGTTATTCAGAAACTCTATCCATGTAGGGTATTTTTTTCACAAACAACAGAGATGCATTCCCCTGTAAAAGCAACTCATACTAATTCCATTCCCCTAGCAGGTCGTTTGTGCAAGATGGTTTGTCTTCAGGGCTAAGACTATGCCTGATATCCTCCACCCTCCCTTAACAGATTAAAATCTCATGTTGCAGTTAAGTTCAGTCAATTGCCAATAGGATGTATGAAATGAAGAAAGGTTCTACCTCCCCTAAGTTTTTTAGTAGGAGAGGAACATTTACAGCAATGCTCTGCAGTGCCCCTTTCTGCAGCACTCTTGAGCAAGAACTTCAGCTGCCACCAGGGTGGCTCAGTGATACCCATAATTACCCTTAGGTTAGGTAATTGTTCTGTTATTAGACTTGCTTCACTTATTAGATTGCATAGCTCAAAACTGAGACAAAGTCCTCATGCCTGAAACTTCTCTAGAAAGTAAAAGAAGATGCAAAGCAGTTTCTTTCTCTGCGTGCCATAGTCTTACAGAAAAAGAATTTTTTCTCTGACAAAATTCTATTCATTGATGTATCTCAAGCTAGCCTTAGTCTGTTATTTTTCTGTTCTTGATGACAGGAAAATCCTTCATTCTTTTTCTATTTAAAGATATAGAGCTTGACAGTGGCTAGCTCTAAAGCGATACTTGTGAACAGCTGCACAAATAGTTGAGGATCTTTATTGACACAAAAGCTATAAAATACCTTGTCTGAGTGAACTAGATCTGATTGTACAATTAGCAAAGAGAAGGGAGAAGTTGTGCAGTGTTTCATAAGTTTGTTCCAAAATAAGTCCATAGTGAAGAACAAAAAGTACACTTTGTGACAGGGAGATATCATCAAAATGAAATGGGGAAAAAAGAGTTGAGGATCAGGCTTGAATTTAAGTTACTTATGGTATTCTTCTTAGGCTGCAAGATAGCTGTCAAACAGTTCTACTACAACACCAGGAAAGGTGGAGATGATGAGGGAACAGCAACAGGAAGTGATTCTAAGGTTATGCACCAAACCCCCCCCCAGAGTCTCAAACTGACTGAGATCAAACCATTAACGCTGCTAAGATTCAGTTTCTATTTACACTACACAGAGGTTAAGGGTATAATAATGGTTTTATTAGTATGGATTTGCAGTCCTTTTGTAAGTCTGTGTCATAGCCTTAATGCTAAGTAGATGTACAAGTTCAAAGTGTTAATATTTCATACAGCAGAAGCAGAAACAAAACCTACTTTGGAACGAGATACATCATTACTGCAAGAGACCTTTTCTGCTTTAATTACAAGTCCCTGCCTTGGCTTCTTCATGGAGTTCTTGCTATTTTTTTTTTTCATATATTTAACTTTCAAGCTTTTTAAAATATATACTGTCACAGGTAGTATACGTTAAAAAAGCACTAATCTGCTTTGCCCTAAAAGACTGTAATTAATTTTTTTTTTCCTAACAGAGTACAGAAAACAGCTCCCTTGCATTTTTATTCCTGAAAGTCCAAAGCTATTTGTTCCCTGATGGACTTCTCCACAAGCAGAAGTTAGAAAGCTGAAGAGTAATTTAAAATAAGAAAGGGTCAAGATATTAATCTACTAGGTTTTGTTTTTTTTTTTCCTAAGCTCTGTCCTTTATTTTCCACATAGCCTCTGTATCACATAGGGTACATAACTATAGATCTTCCAATTTTGCAGGGAAACATGTTTTATCAGCCAGTTCTTGATTCTTTATGCCTATTGAAGGACAACAAACCATGTGCCAAGCTGAAAGCACTGAAACAAGAAATTACAACATTTCCTCTAAGGTGCCATGCTTTTTAAGAGAAAAAATAAAGCCTTAAATATTTATTTTTTAAAAAGTCTTAAATAAAGTGCCTTAAATATAAGGAAATGAAAGAATTGGAAGCCCTTTGATAAATGCTGCCCAACCTGCTTAAAAATATTTTATTTGGAAACTTTTGTGTTTCAGAAGAGAAATGAACATAAAAACAATACACACACACATCCCCCAACAAAACAAACAAACAAAAAAGCAAACAAACAAAAATCCCCCAAACCCCCAACCAGTGTAATTTATCCACTGAGGAAAAATACCAAGGTTTTCAACACTAACCTGCTTTTAAAAAGCAAATGAAGTAGGTGTGGTGTTGTAGAAATCTAAGCAGCAGGCAATACTGTAGCATTTTGACTTAATCTCTGCTGTTATAGAATCATAGAATGGTAAGGGACCTCAAGAATCATCTAGTTCCAACCCCCTGCCACAGGCAGGGACACCTCCCACTAGTACAGGTCACTCAAGGCCTCATCCAACCTGGCCTTGAATGCCTCCAGAGAGGGAGCAGCCACAACCTCCCTGGGCAACCTGTGCCAGTGTCTCACCACCCTCACTGGAAAGAACTTCTTCCTAACATCCAGTTTCAATCTCCCCTCTGCCAGTTCAAACCCATTGCCCCTTGTCCTGTCATTGCAGGACCTTGTCAATAGTCCCTCCACATCCTTCCTGTAGGCCCCCTTTAGATACTGGAAGGCTACTCTAAGGTCTCCTTGAAGCCTTTTCTTCTCCAGGCTGCAGAGCCCCAACTCTCTCAGCCTGTCCTTATAACAGAGCTGCTGCAGCCCTCTGATCCTTTAAATAAATTCACAAAATTACCTATGACCATACACCACAGAATGAGATTTTGATTTACAGAGTAGAATCAATTCAGTGCGAGGCTAGGTCTTAGAAATAGGTCGGTACACAGACCTCTGCAGAAAGTTTGGAGCTTTACAATAAATGTTTGTCAAAAGAAGTCCTTGGATGCTATAATAGATCTGTTTTAATGTCTACCTCTTCATAATAAACTGATCGTGAAACTACAGCACAAAAGCCATCGGCCAAGAGTGCTGCTGGGCACCTGAAGTGCTCAACATGTATATTATGATTAAGAGGAGGAATGAGAGCAAATTATAAACATAACATCTAGATTTAGAGCCAGCAGTTCCACTTCAACAGCTTTTAGTATTATTCCAGGTCGACACATTTTAAAATTATTATATAAACTATATACTATGAAAAATATATTATTTATTGATGCTTGGTATTAAGTAAAAGATTATCTCAGTAAGTGAAGCCCTCAGGCTGACTATTCATTGGAATGATACATCTCATTGCTCAGCCAACACGACACAAACTGAAGTTATTTTTTCTCTTTAGAGCAATATGTTCACAAAACCAAAATTGCCTTACTTCTTCCAAAGCCTGAACTAAGTAAACACCTAGTTCAAAGAATCCCATCTATGGCATTCTGTCACTGATGTTCTCTAGTGGTATTTGAAGATCTTCCTTCAGTGGATGGAAACAAACATGTTCTGTTCTTTTCCAAGTTTGTAATTATTTTTTTAGCCCTTAGAGACTTCTGACTTTTAGACAGGCACTCAGTAATTAGTGACAGGCTTGCTGTCAGCTCCTGTGCCAAGGTAGCAGTGGGACATGTGCCACCACCTGCAGCACCTGTACAATAATCTCATTGGACACAAGTATGGTGAGATGGGCACCAGCCAGGCATGTTCTGATTTGGATGTGCTGAGTTGGCAGCAGGAAGGTATCCTTGGAACCTCTGGGCTTGTGAAATACAGTGATTGTCATCTTAAGCAGTGGTGGTTACTGACTGCTTTCACACACAGACTTCCATCTTTGAGGAAAGTATAATTTTACTAAATCCTGCAGCATGGGGATTCTCCACACAGCATGGCATTCTCAGATGAGTGATTAATGCCCTAATATTTGGTGTGTCAGCGTGGGGATAACATTTATTTCATTGGCCATGGATTTCACTCCTTCTATAATATACTTCCTATCGTTTCCATACAGTTGAAGAAAGAGCCAACGCAAGTCAGTTAAAATGGAAGTTACAGCTATTAACAACCTCATTTTTCAGCAGATTTATGTCAGAAATTTGCACAGTGACATTTCTTCTTCCTCCTGCTAAGTGGTCTAATATAAGCCATTCTTTCTCTTTTTCCTTCTTTCTGTACCTCAGAGCCCAGTATATAGCATTTTCAAATGTCAGCACTGTAGAAGGCCAAGAAGCACTCAGCACTGTGTGAGAGCAGCCTTCTCCTAGTTTGGACCTGTATTCATACACACTGACATGAGGAAGAGCCAGAGCATGCAACAGAAAATTTGGGTTGAACTCTTCACTGGAGCAAAGGTGCCCAACATTATTGATGCAGACAGTGATCTAAACATGACCCAGAATGTCTACCACAGTAGCTGAAACATGCTTATTCTATAGATATAACCATTCAAGTCCAATTTTAGAATAGTACCATGATATGCCAGGGATAAATTAGGGGAGTTTAAATCAAGTTACATTACCTTATTGTGACAGAGATCTCAAGAAGATCTCACACATGATTACATCCCCAGGAGCTGCTTTCGTGGTCAGATCTGTCCCACAGAACAGCTTCTTGGCAGGTGATGTCAGAATAACAGAAAGTCTGACCACGCAATACAACAAAAGTACCAAGCATCAGTTTCAGAAAACATGAATCCTGCCTCATTTTTTGTGAAGTAACTAGTCTGGGACATGTGTAACCTCCCTGCTAACCTCCCTGCACTCCTGTCTGATTAAGGACCATCAAAAGTGGATGTGCTTTTAACCTTGTCCACACACTTGCTGTAAGCAAAATCAAAATGGCTACCAAAAATATCTACCTTCAAAACCAGGAAAAATCCCAGTCTCTCACAAATATTTTGCTAGTAATGCCAATGGCTCTGTGCTCCCTTGGTGAGCTTAATTAAAAAAAACCAAAAAAACCCATACAAGCAAAGAGAGAACATCATCAACCTGATCTAGAGCAGATCAATACTGGTAAATACTACTGGTAAATACACAAGGTTACTTTCCCATTCCCACAATCAGGAAAAAACCAAACAACAAAACAGATGCATTTGACAACAAGGCAAGAAATACCAAGATAAATGGTATATTTATCCACCTATATTCACACTTAAAACACAGAGGATAAAATGTTTAGTGATTCAGACACAGGAGGTGGAAGCTTTGTTTCATGCCTGGAGTGAGGTAATGGCTTCTCCATGCATGGAAACTGAGGCACTGGGTGGAAGGGCTGGTGTGCTTTCTAGCCCCATTCTTCATGGCTTCATCTAGATTAATCAACCTGCCTTGGGAAAGTCAAGATGTCTGAGTAGAGTTTTTACTTCCATGCCTGAGAAGGAGACAATGGACCAAACCAGCTGCTTGCAGGTGAATTTGTGTGGCAGTTGCCTGGCAACTCACATCAGGGAAGAATTTAGATCCAGTATTAGCAGCTCATTTTGGAGGAGATGAAACTATGCCAGGAGTTTTTATCTGTGGGAACAATGGAAAAGAGCTTCTTTGTGAAAAACAGTGTGTGGAGAATATATCTAAAGCAAGTCTCTGTCCAAAGGGTGCCGTAATGGGACTTAACATGTGAAACAGAATATGAAACTCAAACACTAATATGAACTTCCTGACATTTGAGTACAGGTTCAGAATCCCCTGGAAGAAGCAAATAAGGTATTGTTCAAATACCACATAATTTTTTAATTAAAAAGATAAGTGTTACCAAAGGAGGGAAAAGACTATTGATAGAACAAAGGTAGGTTGTGGCAGGGTACAACTGAGCCTTCTGAGTACAGCCTCTTCCACAGTGATGCCAGAAAGCAGGAAATCAGTACAACTCACTCTTCTCTACACTCCAGAAGGCTATATAGGATTGCCAGCTGTAGATGGACTGAACTAGACATGCTGAATCTTTTCAGTGATCATATTTTAAGTAAGAATTAAAATGCTGTGGAAAAAAAAAAAAAAAAGCCCCAACTCTAAAAACACTGATTTTTATTTCTCTTCCCTCATTTGTATTTGCTACTGATGCACAAACCAGAAGAGAATAAATGAAAGGTTTCATTTCAGGACTACTTTAAACCAAGTCAGAATATTTTCTTTTCACTAAATTGATCTGGACAGCTCTGTTTTCAATCTGCTTTAATTGAAAATATGAAAATGAAATATTACATATTTCTCATAAATAATTCCAAATTGCTGTTCCACAAAAGATTGAAAGGTTTCAGCTTTTCTTGTTCTGACTGTATGAAACCAAATATTTCTATGATGTAAATGTCAGGTTTCATTTAAAACAAAATATATCTTGAACAGCTACAACAAAATTTCAGAGTAGCAGGCTCAGACTTTAGCTTTTTCCTAACTCTCCACTGTGTAGCTTTTGGCATCTAACCAAGGGGATTAATTTTAAAATGCACCTATAGAAGATTTAAATTTAACCAGAGCAGCTGATTAGTCACCAGCTCTCAAACTGGAATTTCTCCTTCTGCAAAGTTTCATCAATATTGTGTCATTGAAAAGTGGCAAATTGCAATGTCCTTAGTGGCTGCTTTTGATAAATGCTGTGCCTCAGTTTACTCCTTGGAATTCTTAGGTGTAATTAACTGTAAATTATCAGAGAGTAAAAGGTGCTATATAAATGCAAATTAATTGCTAAAAATAACTCCCACTGACCCTTCCTTGAACCAAGCTATGTCCTCCATGAAGAGCTCCTTTCAGAAATGTAAGGCTATGGGGAGCCTCATGCTTTGGAGGTCCCTTCCAACCCAGATCACTCTATGGTTCTAGAATGCTGTAACAGTTGGCATTAATTTACCTGACACTAGAAAGAAACACAAAATCTAGTTTAGCATCTGGAGCACCACAGAATCTCCTGCAGATCCCTGACACCACACACTTCTAAGTGAGTTTTTAGAACAACCTTATAGCATAATCACAATTAATCAGGTTGTGATGATGCTATAACCATAAGCCATTTAAAAGATTTACATGTAAAGCTTGAATTAAGAATAAATGTGCATGAAGAATGATGTCACTGCTTTGGGGGTATTATGGAAAAGACTTCAACAATGCTGCCAATATGGAAGTGAGGTAACTTTTTGGTATGGTTATCCAAAAACTGTTCCAGAGATTGGTGTATTTGGGAGGAAGGTCTCAGGGGACCACAGCATTTGGAGAGATTGTGGATTTTAAATACACATGGTAGCTAGCATCTACAGGGCTAATAAATTTTGATGACTACACTTGACAAGGAGCTGCTTCAAGAAAGCAAAAGAACAGTTTACAACTTCCTATAAACCACTGTAAAAGGTTTGTAAAATACACCTTCATGGTGTTTGCGGGCCTTGAAAATGTGCTGAAGACTAATCAAGATGGAATAAAAGTCTAAGTTAATACAGAGTGACAACAGAGCATAGACAGGACTTTGTATTTTTCCAAACAGGACATTGAACACCCCAGAAAAATAAAGAAACTACTCCAGTTCTTATTATAGACTTGTAAACGTATCAGTAATTCAGTAAATTAAGCTACTGATAAGTAGAAAATCAATTCCTTGGAAGATAATTAAGAAAGCTTAATATTGTGGTCTCACTGCTGGTTACCAAAATATTTGTTTGTAAGTAGATGCTTTGTTCTTTAATTAATTTGTCTGCTCAGGCACACTGCATAATTTTATTAGAGGAACCCACTGGCATTTATTTAGTAAATCCCCACTTCGTGAACTTTACACCTACGTCTACATATCTACCCTAGCTAACACTTTTGGCCAAAGACCAAACATTATAAGAAATGCAAAAAAGAAGGAAGCTTTTTCATTCATGCCTACATTTAGATGACATACAAGAAGCTATATATTTCTAGCCTTGTCATTATTTAGAAGAGATACCTGCACAAAGGAAAAGGGTAGAAGTAAAGCTATGATTTCCTCAGAATAAATCCCAGTATTTGTCAGGTGTGTATCAACTCTTTCATGCATTCTAAGCTACTTTCCTGCAATTTAGAACCATTACTCATTTACATCACTGAATCAATAACATGGACTTTTTAATATTAAAAAAAAAAAATCACTATTCAGACCTAAAATTCAGGATCTTCTTGTTATTTTTCAAAGGCATCTCTCCATCAGCTTTACGAGGCCTCCAGAGAAAATTTACTATGGTGGATGGTGACTGAAATCCTAAAAAAAAAAAAAAGAAAGGGGAAATGATTTGCTACTCTAGCAGACTAAGAAATCTTTTTTAAGAAGTTCTCACTACACAAGATTTATGATATAATCCAGCATTAATGGAAAGTAAAATCCATAAGGTTAACAGCAAAGTCTGAAATTCTGCCTTGAAATGTATTTACGTAACATGGAAAGTAGCTGCCCTAGAGCAAGATGAGAAGTAGATATACACACCTAAGTGCATACTTAGAGAGTCTCATGTATTATACAGTGTCTTCCTGCAGAAGTTTTGTGAACATTTGGCTTCTACTTTTTCACTTTTTTCTCCACTGAAGGCACAACATCCCCAGAATGGAGTGAAGGAGACAGTCCCCTGCCTTGCTGTATAGTTTTACTTCTGTAGTATTTCGCTTTCATTACTTGCAATTTGTGATCACAGAGAAAGTAAGGACTGTGTTGCCCCAAATAAGCTTAAAACCTAGCAGAAGGAGTATCAGAAATATCATTTTGTACTTTGTGTTCCAGAAGAAGTAGTAGTTATTCTTGTATTGCAGAAAGAAAGAATGGTCTAGAGGATGCATCTAAGACAGAGAGATAGTGATGAGACACTGCAGTGATGTTGTACCAGGAGACCACTCTCCATGGAGCCCTAAACCTTTAAGCATGTTTCATTTAAGATATCTCAGTTGCAGTACTTGTTCAATGAAGCCCATTTTCAAACTAAGGGACTAGACTTAATCAAGAAGATAAGGACTTCTGAACTGAAATCACTGTTGCAGTGAAACTATCAAGTGTTAGACCGGAAATCTGTGAGTGCACTGCTGGTGTTCATTTTCTTTATTATGACATGTAAAATTTTCTAGTATCAGAACCTTATGGCCCAAATTTTAATGGCTGAAAATGTCACTAGACTGTGCTGCAACTTCTCTGATGGGAGAAGCATCACAGGCCCCAACAGAAGGTTTGTAACTCAGGTATCACAGAAACACTGAATCCCATAGTGGATAGATTAGAATTGCCTAAATGCTGCTTTCAAGTTTCCGGTAAGCAGGACTGAAATTATTTTCTTTCCCTGAATTTTCAAGTGAAATAGAAGGACTTGACACACTGAGGGACTATGACAAGTGCACAGACAACTCATCTGAAAGTTCCTGAGTACATTGCCACTGTGTAACGATCATAATGATCTTAGCATATACTAGAAGGAATTACCAGCGTTGAGTCAGGTGTGCAGCTTTGCTTTGTGCCACAATGGGGTTCTGAAGCAGTATATTCAGCACACAATGCAGCTTTTCAATGTGAAAAAGGTGTATTTGTGGATTAATAACTTCCAGCACATCCACTAGTCGTTCAGGAGGCTACAGTTTACCTCAGCCTTCTAATCAGAAGATGTGGAATACAATCCCCCAGTCACTTTAGTATGTTCTAGAGGTAATTGCGATTTCTTTGGGACAAAAGGGAACATGCCCTTTTGGGGGAGTAAAACACAAAAAGTCAATAAAATAAAACCCTTAATGACTGAAGAATCTACCACAGAGCGCAACTCAGGACATCTGAGTTAAGTGCAGTGACAGCTAACTGACCTTGAGAAGCCATCAACCAGTGGAAATCCAGCATGATTCCCCATAGAGGGACTGCAGAAGGCAGAGGATGGGAAAATATACTCAAGAACCTGGAGGTGCAGCTGCAGTCTTGGCTCTACTCCTGACTCTTGGGTCCCTTGAGATTTCTGTTTTCTGTAACTTATTTTCCCATTACTTAAGTATATTGAAACCTGTTTCCTCTACTGAGAGTCATCTCTTTGAAGATTTGCACTTCAGCTATGCAAAAGCCAAATACCTGCACTATGACCCACTCTGCTCTTTCAGCCTGGCCCTCCAAACAAACGAGATTAAAACCCTACACCTTATATGATCTGTGGAGACAATGGGTTAAATTCATTATATTCTGGAAGATTTTGGAAAATCTTTAGTGAGAATGTAAGAGAAAAGCCAAAGAGGAGTAAAAGTGAATCATAGATGACAACACTTGGTGTTCCTCATAAACATCCACAGTAAGAAAGTTAATCTATAGAACAAAACAACACATCAACACAAACAAAATCATATCCTAATTTCTCCATGCAAGTTTACTTTGAAGCCTGAGGGAGTTCAAGATGAACAGTATTCCAAGAGAGACAACTCACACAATATCTGACTGCTAATGAAGCTGAATAAACAAAGCCCAGGTCAGCAGTCCTGGCAAGGCCTCTTACTGACCATGGAGCACCCCAGAGTCCTTGAGAAATCTCTTAAAAACACATTCCTAGTTCCTTTAAAAAGATTTTGTGACATTCTTGAGGCATATTAACAATCCACTGAGGCTTGTGCTAAATGGGTCACCATTTCATTAATCTCTTTCAGGAGGCTGACAAATGTACCTTGTAGGACTCAAACCACACAGCATAGCCTGAAGTTCCAGCTCATCTACAAGTGAGTTTCAACCACTGCCACATTGGAAGGATTTTTTTTTTTGTTCAGAGTTCAAGTTATAAGCTTTTTGTTTGTTTTTCATTTCTTTTTATGCAGTATGAACACCAAAAGCTGCATTGACAAAAGTAGGTTCTCAGCTCTGTGTTGCACCAGGCAGCCACACTATTTTAGCAAGACACTGTGTCAGTGTTTGTGGTATCTGCATGAACTTCTGGAGTTCTGCAATCAGATACAATTTGTGTTATCATCCAGGACACCTATGGTAAAGTTCAAAATCACAACAAGCTTCTATACAGGTGGCTACTGCCATTTAAATATACACCTTACCTTAGATAAGAAACAGAACATTTATGAAATAAGGATGTGATGGTTTGGGGAGTTCCCCGCCCCCCCCACACTTTGTAAAATGACCCAGACTAGAACTCAGCCAGCTGGAAGTTAAGGAATTAAGCTATATTTACAGCTTAGCACAATGTACAAGCAGATATATACACTATATACAGGAATATTTACAGAAATATACAAGTTAAAGGTAATACAGAAACACAACGGCCCTCCCAAAAATCTGAGAGACCCCAGGAGGGGCTCCCAACCACCCTTCCACCTTCTCCCCACCCCTACACCTTACCCCAAGGTTTACCTTATGCACAAGAAGAATTTTCAGGATTGGCCAGGGTACCCTAGAAGGAAAGTGGTTAGTGAGGTTACTCAGCAGAGAGGAGAAAAAGCCAGAAGCTGCTAGCAGTCCAAGAGACAACAAACCCGACAGGTTTATCTATGTTTTGAGTACTTATTCTTATACATCTCAGCAAGCCCGTGAGTGAAGTAGACATCACCATTGTTTCCTTTTCACAGCCTATAGTATAATTTTCTCTATTAAAATATTCCAATTAGCCTCAAACCAGCACAATGAACATGATGAATCTGAGCCTCAAGCTACTTTTAAGCATGAGAAGCTTAAGCAGAGTTATGGATAGGAAAAACATATCCAGAATTCGTTTGATGGGAACACAGGAAACTTCATCTGGTAACAATGCTAGAGATGGTCACATCTAATCTGATTTATCAATCCTCCAGAAATCCTGGATGAGCTTATTACTCACACACAACGAATCCAGGTGTTCAGGAGAAGCTTAATGAAAGGGTGATGTACATAGTCCCTGTACGCACACGACTGATCAACACATTTGAACTTCTTAGGTTAGGTTTGGTTGCACAGGTACCAAACATTGTTCAGCAAACCATGAGGAACATCAGATTTACTGTGTGGCAGAGTTGTTAATAAGAGATAAATCCTGAAAACAGCAGATTGACCAAATAGGGCAGCTTACCTTTGCAAAATCTGCAGACATCTTTCAGGATGGGCAACATCAGATGTAGCATCCTAATCAGTGTGCATGGAAGTGCAGGACCATAATCTGAGAACTGTATCTGTGTTATGACTATGGAAAATGCTGTAACAGTTCATACATTTCAAAATAGCAATGTCTTGTGCAATCAATATTTTATAGACATCTAGTGTATTAAAAAACAAACCCAAACCCAAGACAGACTATCCTGCAAGGTAAAACTCTCATTTCTTTATTTCCAGTGGGTTTGTTCCAGCACAGTGAGGGATAGATGTGGCTGGAATGCAGATGTGGCTGGTTCTGCTGAGGTGAGGGTACCTTATCTCTCATTATTACTTGAAGGAGAGGATGGTGCTTTTGTGTTCTTGACTTAGATAATACAGTATTTAAAAAAGATTCTTTGAACTGAATGAAATTAATACAATTAAACATGGGTAGGATTACATTGCACTATCTGGTTGTGCTTGTGAATATAATTTTGCCTCACACTGTTGCACATCTGCCTAAAGAGGAACCTCACAATTTGTCCTTCAGCAAAAGCTTGGGGAAACAGCAACTTAATCTGGACTCACAGAAAAAAAAAATAAAAAGGTCCTGCTTATAGGTCACATCTGCTCAAAGCAGACCATAAAGTGATATGACTCACTTATCTCTGCAGCTTTGGCAAATCACTGGCTCCAGGTGAGTTTTCAGGTTCCTTCCCTCTCTGACTGAATTCTTTAGGAAAACACATTTTCCCAAAGGAGAGCTTGTGATCTTTTTCACTTGAGGAAATAAAGTAAATTTAAACACAGCTATTTCTCATACTGAAACGCCTACTATTATAGGGTGTAAGAGTTTAATAATACCCACCGCCCCTACATCTGGGTATATAAATCTAAACTTATATTAGAGAAGAGTAATAGAAGATATAATTTATAGTATTTTTTACTTTGAAGAGAAGAGGTAAGAGTTTTCTGATGCTATCTAGGCTGGTTAATGTGTTCTATAAAACATCCTCTTTCAAATGCACTTGAACGATTAGGGTTTTCAGTCTTATGTGAGGTTTTTCAACTGCAGAGATCACAATAATTTTGCTGGCCTATGATCATGAAGGACTTTATGTTGCCATGTGCAGACTCAAGTACTTGTGACTTTGCCAGGATTTATGAAATTCTAAGAGGCAGTAGGAAGTCAGCAGGACATTTAAGGCTAAAATCTCATCCAAAATAGCAAGGAAAAGCTTTCTGAGGGAAAGATGTTAAAGATGCACCTTTAATATAAAAGAATATACTAACAACTCTGCCACTGCCCACCACCTGATGAGTTAAGAGTTTCCTGATGTTCATTTATCTCATTTCAAGAGTATACAACCTTGAAAGAGTATTTTATTAATACTTATACAAGTAAGTAAGTGTATGTTACCACATGAAACAATGAAAGCCTTGAACAAACTAACTCACGTGATTTATTTCACTGGAAATCTGTATGATTAGCTTTTTGGTATTTAATGTGTTAAGATAACTAAAGAAATTTTTTAATTTCCAGTTTTAAAAAATATGAAAATTGACAAGAGAGTGAGGAATTATCCTTGTCTTACTTAGTTTGAGAGACACCAGCTCATACTATTGATGTCTGAGGCCAAAAATTGAATTCAGAACTTCAAATGGGTAAGTTGCACATTTTATATTAAATTTATATTTATTCACCCATACATATACATCTAATGCAGCATTGATGGTCACTGAAAACACTATTAGCTGTTTGAATCTACAGTGGTTAGACACATAATTACCACCTGCAAAGTCTACAGACATCATAACAAAAGCAGGCCACTTGTTTTATAGATTTAGCAATAGACTCCCTTTAGATATTCTCAAGTGCATCTTCATTCACTGACTGGCAAAAGAAAGAAGCATTTTTAGTTCATGTTCAAGCTTCTGTTATAATAAAGCAATTGCAAACAACAGAAGAAGAAATTCTGCAAAGGTTGTGTCATTCCTTTGCCCCAGCCTGGCACCTAATTTTTTTTTTGTGGACAATACCCATATCTGACTGGAATACACATGACTTGTCTATAAAAGTAATTTTATACAGAATTAGATGGACAGGAGGGAGTCTGAAAGTGGATTTTATATCGTTCCAAGTGGCTCACATAATCATTGCTACACATGTGGTAGTGGTTACTCTGGGGAGGATTTTGTCTTATTCATAGTGTAGAGACTCATTTTTCATTGGCTGTCTGCACTAATTTAGTTTGGTATCCTTCCTAGGAGACTGAATTGTATTTGAAAGCAATACAGAAATGTATCCTTCCTTTTTACTCTTTATTAAAAAAACATCTCTGTTGTCTGTCTGTCATGAGAAGTAACTCTGATGTTGCCTTATCTAGGATGTCATTGCAGACCACAGGCTTTAGCAGAACATCAGACTTCCACTAACAGCAGAAACTAAGTCAGCCTCTGAAACAGAAGTGCAGCCTCTGTTTATGGAATAGAAAATACTCATAAAAGGTAATTTCTTAGATTACCTCTCTTTGAATCCAGTGATATAATCCTGCTATGCTTTCTGAATTTCCCTTTTTGGTATGTTGGGAGTGCAAAGGATAGCACCTCCTTATTTCACAATTTCCTCTCTACGTTGCTAGAACAATTTTATTTTCATTATTCTTTTCTGGTGAGTTGGTTGCATTTTATTTATTTATTAATTTGTTTGTTTTTTACTTGTTTGGTTTTGGTGTTGCTTATTATTTCCTTAGTATTCTAAGGTTCCTACATTTTGCACATCACCTTGAAGTTATGAATCCTTCCAGTGAAGCTGAAAATTGTAAAACACAGTCAAGAAGTCACACCATTTGCCCCCTAGGAAGCACAGCTAATAGCCAGAGAAGAAGAGGCAAAATAAGAGACAAAATACATTGTGACCCACAACAGCTTGTTGGAATAAGTTTGTTCTCTTGCTTGGTGCAATTAGCCTTGAAAGAAGCAAACAGTGAAAGCCATGGGAACCCTGTGAGGCTAGCAGTGAATAAGTTCAATTGCACAACATTCACACATTACTTTTTGAGCAAGACACCTTACTTTGATTTTAACTGTATATTCTCTATTCACTATATGTAGGAAATGACACAGTGGGAGTTTCAAGCTCTTGTTTCTCTGATCAGTAGTAAGAATTTATAAAGATCAAGAAAAACACCATGAAAATTATGAACTATAGCTGGATTTATCTTTTTTTTTTTCCTAAGGCAAACACATTTTAAAAGTTAGGAAAATGCTGTCATTTATTCCTCAGAGCAATTATTTGCAGTTATTTCCATCAACAAACCTTACTTTTATTGTCAACATTTATTATTCTTTGCCCCAAAGTGGAATGATTTTACCTAGAGATTTCATACCTTAACTTTTCCCACTCATATTAAAATGGTATCACTGCATTTCTGCTCTATACCAGATTTCAGCTTTTGATAGAAATGACATTTAAATTCCATTCCATCAGTCTGTCACAAATCTGCAGTAGCTGCACAGCATGACTACAATTTAACTACACATCATCTGGTAGCTCGAGCTATGACGTCTCTTTTGAAATTAGTCTTTTTACATCAAAGAGCAAGTATGGAAATATAAGTAGGAGATTTCAGATTAATCAGCGTGAAAAGAGCATCTCAGTTTTTATAGCTGCATGGCCACTGCTGTATGCACCTCAAATGCTACAAAGACTTGCTAGTGTAATAATCTAGAAAGACTCAGGTATGTGTCCACCACATCCTGGCTGCTACACAAGAAACTTGCTCTCCTGTTTTATTATCTCTTTTCTTTCCGAACTCATATGGATATGGCACATACAAAAGAGTGTATATATCTGCTAATCACTCCCTTTTAAACTTTGAGATACAGATGGGAAATACCTCTGGGCCCTATCTGTCTCCAAAAAATGTATGTGCATGTCTTTAGAACAGGGGTGGCTACTGACATTTCTTCCACTTGGTTTGATGGAGGGAAAAGTAAAACTTCATTTCCTCTTTAAGGGGAACTTGACGTCCTTAGGAAATTCTCTCTTTACCATCTATCAAAACAAGTGTCCCAGGTTGGGAACTATAGGGTTAAAAAAAGTCCTCTAGGGACTTGAAGATTGTTATTCCATCCCATAATTCTGCTGTCTCTTCATAAACAAATGTCAAGGTCAGCTCGTTCTCCTTTCCTCCCCCTCCAGCCTGATGTCGGGCAGGAGCTGCTTTATGGGGACAAACATGTAAAGATAGGCCTGGTTTGGGGCCTCCAGAGGCTGTGCTTAGGCCTCTTGGATGGCAGAGGCATGGAGGGAGGAGGATTGGAGCACCGGGGATGACGGATTTAGTTTTGGGTTGGGGGAAAATTCAGGGGGGTTCGCTATGGATTCTGTCTCTGCTTTGTAATTTCTATCTGTAACACTCTCTCCAAATATAATTCTGGTTTTTTTCTCCAATTCATTTGAGAGTTTCATTCTGTTGGCTCTTTAAACCCACGACAACGAGCTTTCCTTATTTCATGCAATCTCAAGCCTATGGCACAAATCAGCAAACACAGACTCTCAAATACATGAAAGCCAGCAAAAGAATGCAGAAAAAGGGGCAGAAGAGAAAAAAGAAGAGGTATGATTGTTAATATCACATATTTTTGTTTATGTTTATGCATATTGCTTTGCATTCTGGGTTAATCTTAACATCAGTGAGTTGGAAGACTTCTGAGCTGTCTCCTGCTGCGTAAATGTAGCTTTTGCTAAAGCTGGCTTCAGATACACAGTCTCAATCCTGAGATACACAGGCTAGCCTGGTTGCATTATGGGTTCTACTCTACATACAGAAACTGCCACAAGAAGAGAATAAATAATGGTTGTTTGAACAGGTCTCACGTTGCATCTGGCAGAATTCAAGTGTCCAAGTTTATTGTACACGAGGAAGTTCAGACAGATGCACTCTGAAACACAACAGATTTTTGCACAAATATTAACAGCATGAGTTTCTAGGGTTCCAGTCCCATATTTTGAGCACCCTGATGTAGTAGACAGTGAGAATAATTAGCTGATCCCTTCAACTCACTCTAAGCTTAATTTTTGGTTTGTTTTTTTTTCCCCCAAAGTGCACATTGTCTTCTCCATGACTGTACTGTCTCATATTGAGGATGGAAATCACATTTTATCTATTACAAATCAGCAGAAACACAAAGGCTGGAGCACCCCTGGGGAATGCATATTTTACTTTAGAAAAATAAGTTCAGTAATAAATACAGAAATTGCTTAGCTGGGCTCTACGTGTTGCCATTGTCACCAGTGAATTATGCAGTTCTCTCTGTGACTGATCTTTTTACTTCCTTATTTATTAGATTAGCTCTTGATACTGTCATAGCCCAGCTTTGAAAGTACAGTAGCTTAACCTGGCACTGACTCAAAGAAATGCTTTGAGAAAATGAATAGGTACCAGAGATAATAAAATTAGATGTCAGTACATTAAACATTTTTTTCCCCGTGACTGGTCATCACAAAATATCATAAAATCTGTCATAATAAAGGGCATACTGTTATAAATAGGACAATGAGGCATGAAAGACCATATATGATTTATTTTACCATTACTAAATTAAGTGGATAAATAGTTCATTCAAAGATGGAGAACTTTTTTGTTGGTACAAACTTCTGTTCTCCTTGTTTTCCACAACTGAACAATGTCAGGATGACATTTTTATGTCTAGAAGATCATTTCAATGCCAGTTGACTAGAAAATGTTATTTCAGGATTCCTATTATAGGAATTTTGAAGGATAAGCTAATCAACATAATGAGCTAAAGACATCTAATGAAATGAGTTGGAAAGAGTCTTTAACTCTGTTCATGACTTCCTGTGCTCTCTCAAAGCACAGACTGGACAATGACCATATGGGTGTCATGCACTTACAGAAGGCATTTGATAAAGGCTGTAGCCATACTTTAGAATCACTTGGCCCTCCTTTCTGTTTTGGACAATGATCAGTTGAAGGAACATCTGAGCTGGAGTCTCTGTGCAGGTCTGAACAAGTTACTGTGAATCTGTACTGCCTTTTTTTTTTTTTTTTGGTAACAGCAATAATCTTCAAGTTAAGGCCCACTGTGGAAATGAACTCCACAGATACAATATTATACTGGGTTAAGTGGCTGACTTGAACACTCTGGGTGGAAACACCTCTGATCCAGTCTAAATTTACTACTACCCTGTACATAAGGAACATGAAAAACAAAATAAACCAAACTAAAACCAAACCAAACTAAAACCAAACCAAACTAAAACCAAACAAACAAAAACCAAACCAAACTAAAACAAACCAAACAAAAAACAAACCAAACAAAAAACAAACCAAACAAAAAACAAACCAAACAAAAACAAACCAAACTAAAAACAAACCAAACTAAAAACAAACCAAACTAAAAACAAACCAAACAAAAAACCAAACCAACAACCAAACAAACAAAAAAACCAAACCAAAACAAATCAAAACCAACAACTAAGAAAAACCAAACCTAAACCAATAAAGCAAAACTAAATTACTGACTTTTATTATTCATATATTTAAGGACTTAAGGTATATGTGATCTTTTTTGCTTTCCTTGGGAAAAGCATCTAGAAAAAGTATTGTTCATTCTCTTGAAGAATACATTTTAAAAAGCCCAACTGAACCAGGTGAATCACAGGTTGTGGAAAGCTGTCTATAGTGCTTAATAGAGGCATTAATTGTTTCCGGCGGCTTTGCAATGATGTCTTCTCCATCTGTCAACAACATGGTTTTGATAGCACAAATATTTCATTTTTCTGTGTGTGGGATACAGGAAAAAAATGTGTTCATTTTGAGAAAGAAATAAACTAGTGATAAGCCTAAAATTAAGTGAATTTGTTTTCTACTACATTGATTTAATATGTGGCTTGATGCTAGATATGAATAACAAGCTGCAGCTGTTGGATCGCTGTCGAGGGTATTTGGACAATTTAAAGATGCATTAAATCTTTTAAACACCTATAACCAAACAAGTGATGTAAATTGGACTCAATTTCACTGACTGATATGGTAAAGTTAGGTATATTTTGATTTTTTTTTTTTTTTAATTAAGATACTAAACAGATTGTCAAAGTTTTGCTTAATGATGCAGTGGTTTGTACTGTTTCTCTCCAAATCAATTCACCACCTGTTTTCATGACTTTGCTATGTGTATGCCAGCATCTGAAAAATAGGTTTGCCCATAAATAATACACACTATTTCATTATGTCATGGAAAGCCAAAATAGGCCTAAACATGTTCTGGCTTGCCCAGACATGTTTTCTGCTCTCCCTCTCTTTTGCTGTTGGGAGAAGCAACCATAGGAAAGGAAGACAAAGGCCTCCACATCCCTTCCAAGTTGCAAACAGGGTACCTGCACGTGTTCATACAGCTGTGTTCTGCCCTAAAGAGGTAAAAGCAAGCCCTGACATTATATGGTCAAATTTGGCAAACTGCCATTCTGATTGGTTAATCTGTGGCCAAAAGAGCCATTAATCTCAGGCTACATTGATAAAAAGAGATGAGCAGGCAAACACAATGTGTTCTGCCTTACTGTGCACTCTGCTTCTGCCATTGCCTCTGCCTTATCCTGCTTTTGCCTCATTGCTCTCTGCCACTGCATCCTGCCATGCTCTGCCATGCTTTAGCATTATGTCTGCTAAGCTATAAGTCAGCTCTGCTACATAATAACAAGCCCTGATACTTTGGGGGTTTATACCTGGAAACTGTCTTGCCTCAAGTTTACCAGGGAATAGGTATTAAGCATTTTCACACAATAGGCTCACTTAGGCAGTGCGATATTATACCTGCCTGCACATCTGCAAGACATTCTGCCTGCACCTCTGCAAACCTCCATGCCAAGTCTGGAGTCCAAGAGGCAGCAGGATTGAGTCAGAGATCTTGTGCCTCTCTCCCAACACCCTGTTAGCGCCTCTGAAGGCCTAGAAGGCTATCAAGACACCAACAGAACTCCCTGTAAGTGTTTGGGTACTGTCTGGAAACTGTCGTTAGTCCCAGGAATCCAGAGATAATATTGTGAGTAACTATTCAAAAACCTCTTTGCAAAAAACTCTGTAAAACTTTGTGATTGCATCCAAGTCCCTTCTGCCTTAAGCAGAAAGGAGCTTATTGAGTCCCTCTGATGGGCAAGAGGTATAATTGACTGCAAGAACTTCTTTCCAATTTCTAATAGTTGAATTAATATTTGCAATATTGATAGTTATTTAAGTCTTCTAAATTCTGTTTTCCTCTGTGTAATGTTTTTCAGACCATGCAAAGAATTTGATTAAAAATAGGTAATGTGATGAGATTAAACATATTAACATAAAAAAATAAACTATGTTAATTTTTTAAGTAAATCCCACCCATACTTCTGCTACACACTATTATTCCTAATGACAGAAAACTCCCTTTAAAAAATACTTTTGTATCAGCTCTTCACCTCAGAAATGTTAAATCTTGTCTTTCAAAAGTAGTGAAGAACTCAGCCATGTTAATACTGAATATCAACACAATATCTCTCTGATAAAGAATTTGTCTTGATGTTGCTATCAAAACCAAAGGAGACAGAGAAAACTGTTTCTGCTTCTTGATTAACAGAGGATTACATGCCACAGAGAGGAAATGCAGCAAGAAGTGGATTATTTGGTAGAACAAGCTACAAAACAGTCTAAAACTACCTTATTCTTTCCACAATGGGAAAGACAGAAATGAGAAGGGGAGAAAAAAAAAAAAAAAGAAGTAAAAACATTGGTATGTCTCACCCTTTTGGAAGCCTGGAAGGCTGCATTAACATACTCAGGGCTTCAGCAAGGGCATTCCTAGCTAATTCATATTTTTTTTTCCCCCAGTTTTGATTAAAATGATTAATGAATCTGTAAACTGCTTAGATATCGTTTAACTGATTTGAGTGTCACAAATTATCACCACAGAGCATGTCACAGACAAGCAAAACATATGCAACAGAATGAGATTTTGAAAGAGATGATGAGTAATTTCCTTTGATGGAAATTCACTGACAGGCAAATAAATAATAGCTAGGAAAAGCAACATGACAGAGAAGCCCTTGCTCCTGATCTGCAATGTGCTACGTTTGCAGAAAGTATATCCCATAATCTTTCTCACAGTCAGCTTGCCAGACAGACAGCTGCTATTTGAGAGTCTGCATTCCACCATATTCATTCATAATAAATAATTTCAGAAGACTGAAGCAGAAACTTGAACTCACCACAGTGGTGCCTGCTACTGAAGGGGCAACAACACATCAGGGTACAACAGTGAATATTCATCAGAAACATCTGACAGCAACATTCAAGAGAAAACACTGACTGGGGCATCACAGACCTCTCTTTTTTTGGTTTGTTTTTTTTTTTACACAGGTACTCAGAGTAAGTCTCGTGAGCAGAAGAATCAGGGCAGAGACAAAAATATACTTCTAGCTTAGTCATTGCAACACATACAAGTTGTTAATTTCCATCCTGATAGATTGCATTTGCCTTGCTGATGGATTAATAGAACTGTAGAAGCAGAGAAGAAATATCTTGCTACACTCCTGCCTTCTCATTCTAATTCCTCCCAGTTGCTGCTGGCACAAGCTTGTCCTCATTTGGCATTTTTCTCACTTTGGTCCCATAAGACCCAAATCATGACTTGGAATGGAAATGCTGCAGTACCTTGCTAAACAGAACACAAGTTCTGCTTTTACCAATTATCCATTCTACTGTGAAGCCTCTAAGATGAGACACAGTTTTTATTCTACATATGTAATTCATGCCACAGAGTTGGGAGGGGGGAAGATTGTTCCTGGATGATTTGTGAGATGTTGAATAAAGAATCTACATTAATATCAAGGCTATGATAATTACAAGGATAAGTATTATTGATGTAGCAGCTGCAAGAACAAGAAATGTGGGTAAAGTAAGGAAAAATAAAAGGCTTAGTGAAGTTTCTCATATAACCTAGTCCATACAATTGTCATAAGATCTGAAAAAAAAAACCTTAAACTAGGCAATTTTATGTGAATTTTGTCACAAATGAGATTGAAACAAGATGTTAATTTATCCAAGTAGATTTTTTGAGTTAAAGAAATAAAACTTCTCTAACACTTTCTCATTTTCTTGAGGTTAACATCTTACAGTTTATTCACTTCCCTCTGAACCATACCTCAGTGCCCGATAATTTAAAATGAGTGATAAAATGTCTCCATATCTCTATCCCACTGAGTTTTAGATTGGACTTAAATTAAACTTAATTTTTTTTCTATTAGAAAAAAAAATGAATAATGTTCATTTTAGCCAGATGAAAACGTGTTAAGCGTTTTCAACACCTTCCATGTCCTTTCAAACATTTTTTTTTTCACTGAAATGTGATTCAAATACAGTAAAAAAGCTTGAAGTGAAAGTAATAGGGGTATCATCTTCAGATGGGGTAAAATCCCTACTTCCACCCTCCTGTGCAAAATGGTTCCCTCCGTGATGGTCCTCAGTGTAAGGTTTTAGTGAAGAGGTTTATGAAATGCTGATTGCATTTGATAACACTAAAACCTGTGACCAAATAAAAGCACCAATAAAGCTGATTCATCTGAGAAAATATGCATCTATATTTTACCACGAGAAGACAGTAGGTATTAGTTGAGTCTCTGTTAACACACTTTGTTACCATGCATTAAAAAGTTAATGAAAAGTAAGCTAGGTTCACATTTGACAGGAGCAGGAGTTAAAGACTGAAGCTTTAACATTTAAAACTCAGGTTCAGGGAATCAAACTGAAAGGCCAAGATATGTATGGATAAAATTACTGATTCTTTCTGTCCTCCAAAGATGAACACAAAAATAGCTTAAGCATTCTGTGAGTAACCCTCTCATAGATCATACTATTTGCATTATGGGAATGAATAGGAAACATGCCTCAAAAATTCAGAAAAGGTTCTCAAATACAATCTTCAGACACAGAAAGCTGCAGAGAAAGAAACAATGCATTGGTTTTAATTTCTACTGTAGTTAAGAGAAAGGTAAGGGGCTTACATTTCTGTAATGAAGTTTTTGGTTAGAACTTAAGAAAACATTTTAAAAGACAGAGACACTCTAGTTTGGGTAGGATGGTCTGGGACCCACCTTTTTTGTGTATGGGTGGCTCATTGGGAATGATGTAAGAACAGCTGCTTCTTTTTGAGGGTGTGAAGGTTTGTGGAGTAGGTCATGCTGCAAGTCTGTTTCAGAGCTTCTTTTCTTGCAGTTTTCCTACAATTGTCAGTTAGCCACTGACTGACTAGTGCTCAGACAGAAGAATTTGCTGTCCCCTTATTAAGGATTATCATCAGTGGAGCTAGATATTAAAAAACGCAGCTGATATCATTGTATAAAATTCTCCACACCCATTTCCCTAAAGCCCCAAATAACACAAAGTCCTGTAGCTAAGGGAGACTGAGATCCCTCAACTTCAGCTATCACTCAGTCCACATTTTAAGACTTGTTGCTAGGAGAAAAAAAAAAAAATTAAAAATTGTTTTCTTTTCAAACTATGAAAAATGCCCAAGAAACTTTCAGCTGGGGCCAGCAGGTGCTTGCTGCTTCAGAAGTGGTTTGACTTTTTGTGCGTGAGAACATTATTCTAATGATTTTGTTTGGCAGAAGTGTGATCTATTCTGTAGTTTTGTGTTTCAGCTGCTAATGACAATCCACTAATTAGAGATTCCAGCAACTGGTCTCTGAAATGTGACTTGCAATACTGATCTAAACATGACTTCCGTGCTTTTTCCTTTAAATGTTCACTTCTTGTCATTTGTAAAACATTTTATTACAGTTAAAATAAACTTAGATTAATTCAAGAAAAAGGAAAGTTGTTTGAGGGAGCCAGGGAATACTGTAACCTTGATGCAGCCAAGTGTGGAGGACAAAAATCCAATTAGCCCCTAATACATAAGCTTTGAAGTAAGGCTGTAGAATGGAAAAATGAATGGATTGTTCAGCTTGTTCTGGGTATTCTTGCAGATTTCAAGAAAGAAAATTAAGGCTGAATATGCATCTTTTCCCTCAGAGTAAATTGGAAGGTAGTTTGATTCCCCAATTGGTTTTGAGATGATGAATAAGTAGTGTTTTGGAGGCCCTATTAAGATGAGGAAACAATAGGTTAGTCTCTAGACAGTTCAAGAAACACTCTTTTCTAAGCTTCAGGGGATGGTGCCAGCAGCG
>WBNM01037745.1:56497-146045 GCA_013399055.1 Ramphastos sulfuratus | reverse complement strand
TAACTCCCAAACCCATCACAGTACCCTATTGGCAGTTCTAGTAAATTTATCAAGTGGAATTTCTTCTCCACCCTTGCCAGTTAAGGCATCTCTGCATGCAGAATGTAAGATGCTCACATTAGTGAGCTCTTATGCTGTGTCAGACTCAGGACAAGGAAAACTTGTTTTCTCAACCTCCTGTTGCTATCTTTTTCATCTCCTTTCAATAGCTCAGGCCCGGATGACCTCACTATCTTGCCACCACTGAGCTGAACAATCCCAACTTCCCCAGCCTCTCATCATATGAAAGATGCTCTGGACCCAAAGTCATAGCTGTGGCCCTCTATCAGACTTCCTTTAAGCCCATATCTTCCTTGTATTGGGGAACCCAATGCTGAAAGTAGCACTGCAGAAATGGCTTCACCAGGGCTGAGTAAAGCAGAGGAATTACCTCCATCAACCTTTTGGTGATGCCTTTCCTTAGGCAGATAAAGTTACTGTTGGTCTTCTTTGTCCTGTGGGTGCATTGACAGCTCATGGTCAGCTTAATGTCCATCAGAATCTCAAACTCCTCTGTAGTGCTGCTTTCCAGATGGTGCTCTTCTAGCCTGTACTAGTTATTCCAGCCTGAGGTTATTCCTACCAAGGTGAATAACTGCACTTTCACTTGAATTTCATGGGAGAACCCCCATCCTCATTCTCCAGCCCATCTAGGTTCCCCTGAATGGCAGCACAAACCTCTAGTCCCACTCCTCCCAGTTTGACATTATCTGTGCATTTCCTGAGGATGGCAACTCTGTCCAAGTGTCAAGGCCATTAATGAAGAGGTAACAGCACTTGGGCGCACAGCTAGAGACTGGCCTGTGTCTGGCCTTTGTGCCATTGATCGTTTGGCCCTGGGACCAGATGTTCAGGTGGTTTTAGATCACTGTCACTGTGCACTTATCTAGCCCGTATGTTTCCAACTAATCTATAAAAATGACAAAAGACTTTAAGTGAAGGCACACAACATCCACTGCTCTCTGCTGCTCAGAGCAGGTCTAGTCACTACCTTGATTACATGATCACTGCTGAAGCCTGTGTTATCACTGCTGGGTGTGCTGCAGTGACAACATGGAACAGCAGAAAAAAACCCTCATGGAAATAAACTAATATTCAGCTAATTTTGTGGAGTGCACAATCATCCTTATTTTAAAATGTGCTCCTTGCCTTCCCCAGTGTGGTAGTTTGGGGCAGGGGTTTGGGTTCTCTTAAAACTACAGAGACAAAGTTCCATCCCAGGGGACGGACCTGATCACCCCAGGATATTGTAATATTATTGTTCTATTCCACTTTCTGGTATCATAGCTTATAAGGCAGTGCATGGCTGGTATCATCCTCTCCTCTCCCTCTCCTCTCCCTCTCCTCTTCTCTCCTCCTCTCCTTTTTCAGATTTTAGGAAAATCTTTTCAAGGATACCTGAATGCAGGGAAAACATCAGTTTACATGAGACACCAAGAAGTCCCACAAAAGCAGTTGGCACTTGTTGAGGTGCAGTTGCAAACCTTTAGTTTTTTGCGGTTTTTCTAATGAGAGGTGAACATTTTCCTATGTTGCTCCCTGCCATCTCCCTCCCACACTCCTCTACCTCCCCAAAAAATCCCTGCATCACTCACTTTTCCCTCCTTCCATCTAGCACTGACCCAAGAAAAGTTATTCTTATCCTTTCTCTGTAATGTGTTTCCCGTGTGACCTCATAAGGAAATCTAGGGAGCAAAAACCCATGTGGTTCCTGTTTTTCTGGAAGACTTCCAGCTCTTGGGGACACAAGTTAATGCAATTATCTTGTAGCTCCTGCAGTGAAACTTTTTCCTTCATTTTTCCATCCAGCTGCTGATTAAGCACCCTGCTCCTGATGCAAATATGTTACCTAGACATGGGTGCAATGAAGTTAAGAAGCAATCGGTGCATGAAGCCCTGACCTCCAGCTTTGACAACTACTTGTTCCTTTGCTTTTGCTCCAAGACTAAGCAGCATCAAGGCTCATGCACTCCTTCAAACAAAACTCTTGCCATCAACAGCTGTTTTTACTGCTCAAGTGTCTTGCTCAGCTGAGAAAGGGCTTGTCACTGTGCTTTCACTCAACACTTATTTGCTGTGCTAGTTCATTCTGGCCTGTCTGCTCCTGAATGATTAGCTTTTTGGAGCTGCAGATCTCCCTTCACTGCACCAAGCTTCCTGTGCTGTCAGACTGGGAAAATATGTGGAAAGAGAGATAGTGACTTCACCTTCTGTTTTTCACTTCTCACATAGCTAAGTTGTACATTAGGAACTGGAAGAAACATGTTCTACCTTCAGTACTGACAGGGTGTTAGCAGTCTCCAGGCATGACCCCAGCTTTCCCATAAAAAAGTGAGTAACCTATGAAAAGCAGCAACAGGAGCTCTAAACTTGCTTTTGTAGAAAGTTGTTGTGCCAGCATGAAAGAAGCTGCATAGTGGAGCTAGGCAGAAATGTCTGTTTGATCATCTTTAGATACAAGAGGAGCCTTTAAGATTAGCTCCTTACAGAATGGCAGAGGTTGGAAGGAACCTCTGAAGATCGAGTCCAAGTCCACTGCCGGAACAGGATCACCTAAAGCATATCACATAGGAACATGTTCAGGTGGGCTTTGAAAGCCTCCAAAGAAGGAGACTCCACCACCTCTCTGGGCAGTCCATTCCAGTGCTCTGCCACCTTCAAAGTAAGGAAGTTATTTTCCATATTTAGATGGAACTTCTTGTGTTCAAGTTTTACCCATTGCCTCTTGTCCTGTCACTGGGAACCACTGAAAAGAGTCTGTCCCCATCTTCCTGATGCCTACCTCTAAAATATTTGTAAGCATTAATAAGATTCCCCTCTCAGCCTCCTCTTTTCCAAGATAAACAACTCTCAGCCTTTCCTCATATGACAGGGTCAAGTGGGGACTTCTTTGGCTTTCACCTCTAGCTCTGGCTACTGTAGTACCTTTTTCCTTCTGAATCACTCATCCCCTTGCCTTAAAGTGAGGATTTTTGCTAGCTGTCCCAAAAATGCCTGGCAGAACAGGCTTATTTTTCACAGTGCTCTACCAATGTGGCCACTTTAGCACACCTCTTACCTCTTCACAGACTTTAGGAGACGTAGAAGCAGAAAGATGCAAACTTTTTCCTGAAAGGGCTTGTTGTGATAGGATGACAGGGAACGGATTTAAGCTAGAAGAGGGTAGATTTAGACTGGATATGAGAAAGTAATTCTTTACAGCAAAGGTGGTGAGACACTGATATAAGGTTGCCCAGGGAGGTCATGGAGGGGAAGTGTTCAAGGCCAGGTTGGACAAGACCTTGAGTAACCTGGTCTAGTGGAAGGTGTCAATGCTCTACAAGCTGCTGTGATAGCTTTTCAGTGGGTTTGTGTCCTTCTACCAAACTTCAGAAATACTCAAATTGGTGAATATTAAAAAGAATTTCTGTTCTGTGGAGACTACTCTTCAGCCGAAAGTGTTCACTGCCATATGAACAATGATGCCTCTCTCTCCTCTTTTGCTAGAGAACTTTTCAAAGAAAATTCCCAATGAGGAGTTGTTTTGGATTTTTTACTTTTTAATTGTGGGTTGGTTGTTTGGGTTTTTGCTGGTTGGTTTGTTTGTTTTGTTGTTGGAGGTTGGGGTTGTTGGTTTGGGTTTTTTAGGGGGATGGGGGTGTTCTTAGAATGTTCAACCTTTAAGGGTTTCTGGCTTTAAACTCCTTCTGAAGGAAAAAGACATTTTTTAGTTATTTGGAGGAAAGAGACACTTTTTCATTACTTTTTAAAAATAGACTGGTTTGCATAAAGGAAAATGAAGTTTCTTTGCCCTTTTCACAAGTAACTGAGTCTTTAAAACTGTCCATCCTACTACCTACAGTTCCTAAACCACCTTCCACATGGAAAGAATACAGACTGTATTTTAGGGGAAAGCATAAATTCAGATACAGTAGGGCTCTTAATGTCACCAAAAGAAACCAGAAAGGCAGGTACATGTCCTATGTCCTCTCTGGCATGCTTCTTGGTGCCAATATTTGGTCTCATTTCCTCTTCTTAGAAATGAAGTTTAAAAGTCCAGCTGGCTTTGGCTCACAAAACCCAAACCAACTGCCCCTAATGCACAAGAAGTCCTCAATGCTCTCCCAAAACTCTGTCCCCAGCTGGTCTTACAGCTACTCCTCTCTGAGAGGTATCTGAAATGAATGATGGTTGACCTGTCACACAATGCTGCAATAGACGAGATAAGACCAGACAAGACAACTGGTGTAACTACTTCCTTCCAGCTCCACGCCCTTGACCATTCATGGGGATTTAGGTCAGTGGCAGTGATTATAGATACCTCTTTCATACTCCAAAGGAATGATTGTCAGAGTTTTTAATGTGGACTAAATTATCTCGGTAGTAATTTCCTAACATCTGAACTACATTAACCTGCAACTGAAAGGAGACATCTGCTGCCACAGACATGAGCCATAGGCAGTTGTAGTACAAATGCCTAATGTTTGGCAGTAAAACAGGGAAGAGAAAGTTGTCTTTCAGAAAGGGGAGATACAAAGCAGCCTTAAGTGCTGGTGTTAGTTGCCCTGTCCACAGTAACCAGCCTCTTTCAGTCTCTGTATGGCCTGTCCACAGAGAATCACAGAATCATAGAATGGTAGGGGTTGGAAGGGACCTCTGGAAATCATTTAGTCCAACTCCTACACTGCAGTTTAGCCCAGGGGAAAAACAAAACAAAACAAACGACCCCCAAACAAGTAACAAAATACCTTCCACTGAAATGTACAGTTCATATCTTCAGGTTTTAGATGTGGGTCTTCTGGATGCTCTTGTTTATCCAGCCCTTTGCTAAATAAAAGTATTCAGAAGGTCCTGAACAATTTGAATTTGTTCCTGTTGTCTATGTTGATACTATCACATTTAAAAGGGAGACTTAATTTTAGTGGCTAGGACACCAGCCTGTGAGCTGGGCATCTCTGTACATGTCGTCATACCTGCAGATGCACTGTGAAATGGGCCAGCTGGTTTCTCTGCCACTTTCCCTCATATCTCTGTCCAGTTATCCTGGGGTAATGTGCTGGTGGACTTGTGTCTGGTAAGAGTAACTTAAATGCTGGGTACCTTCAAGCAGGCAAATCTGCTACCAACAATAAGCTGTGAAACACTGAGGCAGGAATACCTAAGACCACTTTCTCTGTTTCACACATCACATTTTAGCACAGGAATAAGAAATCTGTTTGCTGGAGTGGTTATAAGCATCACCTCTGCACAGTGTTGGTGTTCTGTTACTGGATTCACCAGAGAGTTTAACCAAATTAGGCTGCTGCATTATCATCATAAAACAAAACCAAAACCAACCAACCAACCAACCAACCAACCAACCCCCCAAAACAACACAAACAACCAAACCAAAATAAAAACCAACACCAAAAACCAAAACCCCAAACAACCAAAAAAAAAAAAAAAAAGTTTGCACCACTCCCTGCTCCTTAGGTTTTAATCTGATTTGGAAACAAATAAATGTAATTTGTAGTTTTATTTGGAAGTCCTTTTCTAAGTATGCACCTAGTAGCCAGTGGTTGTGGTCTACCATGAGCTACACATGCATCTGAGCTTTGTCTTGCTCTGAAACAAAGCAGATTTTAAGAGGATTTAATTTACAGGACTGAAGTAGAATGGAAGTTGTTTTCCTCAGGTTCATATCTTTAGCCTAACTCTTCCCAGTAACTGCTGTCACTGGTCATAAATTTGAGAAGAAACTTATGGGGCTGTGTGGTCTGGAGAAGACTGAGAGAGAATCTTATTAATGTTCATAAATATCTGAAAGGTGGATGCCAAGAAAGAGCCAGTCTCTTTTCAGTGGTGTCCTGTGATAGGATGAGGGGCAATGGGCACAAACCAGAACACAGGAAGTTCTGTCTCAAATGCGAGGAGAAACTTCTTCACTGAACCAGGTTGCCCAGAGAGGTTGTGGAGTCCCCTTTTTTAGAGAATTTCAAGACCCACCTGGACTTGATCCTGTATGGCCTCCTTTGGCAGGGGAGTTGGACTTGATGTCCACNTGGCAGGGGGTTGGAACTAGATGACCCTTGAGGTCACTTCCAGCCTTACTATTCTATGATTCTATGATTCTAAGTCCTTTTCAATTCCTACCATTCTATGATTCCATGTATTTCAGAAGAAATTTGTCTTACTGCAAAAGATTTGAGAGGATCTCTGATTCCCGATGGCCTTTTCGTAGGGGAAATACCTTCCCTGTAGCCTCATAACTGGTCTCAATACCAGAAAAGTAGGATATTACCTGTGTTACCTTCTCATGGTGTTTCCAAGCCCTAAATCTACTCACTGTACAGCAGCCTTCCAGCGCCTGAATGGGGGCTACATGCAGTGAAGAGGGATTATTTATAAGGGTGACTGGTCAAGGGACAATGAGTTTTAACCACAGCAGAGCAGATTTAGATGAGACGTCAGGAAGAAGTTCTTTACCATGAAGGTGGTGAGACACTGAAACAGGTTGCGCAGAGAAGTTGTGAACCCTCATCACTGGAGTCGTTGTAAGACTAGGCTGAATGAGGCTTTGAGCAACCTGGTCTAGCGCCCTGCCCACGGCAGGAGGGGTGGAACTAGATGTTACTTACGGTCCCTTCCACTTCAAACCACTCTATAATCACCATCCAGATTTAGAGAGCTTTAATACAGGACCGTAACTGCAGAGGGGGCAATGGTTTTGTGTTTCAAAGCCTCCACAACGTTCCCCAGGGCCCTCAGGCTTGCCTGGCCGTAAAGTCTAACCTCGGTCTGGCTCTCGGGAAAATGGCGGAGGAGCAGCGAGGGAGCGTGCCGAAGGCAGTGCTGCTTGCCCCGCCTCGTAGCCAAACAGGGCTTCGCCGCGCAGAGCCCCCAGAAGCTCAGCGATGTGGTTGGGCTGGCACACAAAATGAACAGGGAGCTGAGCCCAGCGAGAAGTTGCTGTCCCTCCAGGCTCAGCAGGCGGCACCTGCTGGTCCCAGACAGACCGCGGCTGCCCGGGAGCAGTCGGGGTCGCAGCGCCGGGCCCCGCCCCGATCCCGCCGCCTTCCTTCCGGGGCGGGGGCGGGGCCGCGGCCGCGCTGCGTCGCGCTGTGGTGCTGCTGCTGCTGCAGCCGCCGCCGCCGCCGCCGCTAATGCTGCTGCCTCGGGGCTGGGGCCGCGGCAGCGGCAGCGTGGCGGCACGGGCACTGCCGTCGCTGTCCGCCCTGCCCGAGGTGCTGCGGCTGGAGCAGAGCCGCCGTACCGGCGTCCTGTTCCCGCTGCAGAAGCTGGCGCGCTACCTGGCTCCCGGCGTGGACACGGAGCGGTTCCGCCTCTTCCAGCCCGGCCTGGACGCCCTGTACCGCGCCGAGGGGCTCTTCAGATCCGACCGCGGGCACACCATCGATTATGTGAGCTCCGCCGTCCGCATGGACCATGCTCCTCCGCCGGACCGGCCAGAGGTTAGGGTCAGCCCCGCTGCTCCGACACGTTGTGTGGGGCACAGTGGACAAGTGTAGCAATGCTCTCTGCCTCTCCTGCCACAGGTGTGCTTTATCGGCCGAAGCAATGTAGGGAAATCGTCCTTAATCCGGGCTTTGTTTTCACTGTCCCCAGAAGTGGAGGTCAGAGTGTCAAAAACTCCCGTAAGTGATGATTTTAACATCTTTTCTCGGTGAGAAGCTGGTGCGAGACCTTCCAAAGAAGGCAGGAGAAAACAAGCTCTTTGGTAACTTGAGTCAGCAGCAGACCATGCCAGCCACATTGGCCACCAGTACAAGGCTGACACAGGCCTCGTTCTAGCAAAGGAAAAGGTGGGAAGAGTCCAGTTTAGCTGTTCAGCAAAGACTGGTGCATGTGCCAGACAGGAGAGTTGTAGGAGCTGAACGGACAGGATGTAAAGCCCCTTGGGAGGAACCAAGCACAGAGAACCATGAAGGCATTTTTAGTCTTTTTTAAGCATAGAGCTACACAGCATTGTCACAAGAGGAGGAGACTAGACAGCTTAAAGCAAGAGTAGTATTTTTGGAGTCATCTGGAGGTGGAGGTGAGGCAAGGTATGGTACAGAGGTGGCATCTTCTAGGCCACTGCTTGAAGTAGCTTTTTAACTGCCTGTCTTCTTTTGCCTTGCTTCAGGGCCACACCAAGAAGATGAATTTCTTCAGAGTAGGGAAATACTTCACTCTGGTGGATATGCCAGGATATGGTTACCGTGCTCCAAAAGACTTTGCAGAGATGGTAGAAGCCTACCTGCAGGAACGACCCAAGTAAGGAGTTCAACTGCACCTCCTGAAAGCAATAAAAGCCAGACATACAGTGTCATGCAAATAGGTGGGAAAATGTAGGAGAGGTAGCTACTTCTGGCGGTAGTATTGATTACTCTTGAAGTAATTTCCTCTGTGGTGTCCCTCATTTATGTTTAGACAGATCAAAGAAGCAGAAAAGGTGGAGATGCTGCTCCATGCTGCTCCTCAGCTCCATGCATGGCTTTTCTTGTTTTTCCCTATCCCCAGATCCCATGTTGCTTGTTCTTGGTTACAAATTTGAAAGTAGCGGAGCAAGCGTGAAATAATGATAGTGATTTCTGTTGCTTGTATTTCTGGCAGCTTGAAGAGGACTTTTCTGTTAGTTGATGGTCTAGTAGGACTCCAGAAAACAGATCACATTGGAGTAGAGATGCTGGAAGAGTTTGGGATTCCTTATGTGGTATGTAATGCTTTGTTCATGTTTTGGTTATAACCTACTGATACCCTGCCTAAGTTGTAACATACACACCCTTCTTGTTAATACAATAGGCCTAAAATATGTTGAGGGGGGTGAGTGGGATTTAAGGGGCTTTTGCTTGATTTATTAAATTGACACTACTTTTTCAGTGCTCATCTTGAGTAGCCTGAAAATGTCCACCACTTATGCAGGTAATAGAAGTGTTTGGTGAAGTGTACTGTACCATTTTGATCTCCTAGATATGAACCAGAGCTTCTGGCCTGCCCTGTAAAAAAGTCCAGGACTCTTAAAGTTGTGCCAGGCTAATACAATCTTTTCCTCTTTTAATCCTCCCTTTCTGGATCCATGCAGATGGTGTTAACAAAAATTGACCGAGCTTCCAGGGGAGTGTTGTTAAAGAATGTATTGGAGATCCAGGACTACGTCAAGGAGAAAACTCATGGATGTTTTCCTCAGTTATTCCTGGTCAGGTAAAGCTCTTCTCCATTGCTGCTGTTTCCTTTCAGGTGATGATTTCAGCAGGGCAAACTACCCAAAAGAGGCCTGTCTCCTCTAGACACTTCTCTGTGCCCCAGGGATGGAGGGTGGGCTGCTGGTGAGGAAATGCCCTTTCTGCTCTTCCCCCTTTTCTGCAAGTGAGTGGAGTTCAGTTTTGAAGGCTCTTCATTTTGCCTTTCTCTGAGGGAGGCAGCAGATCCCTATGCTGCACTCTAGTAGGCTTTGCCACTCTGGTTGGAGTTGCGTTACAAGTAGCAAGCTGGACATGTTCGATTACGTAGCTGAAGTGCTTGATTTACTAGGGTGGTACCAAGCTGCAGGAGATGTACTTTTGATGTAGCCTGTGGCGGAGTTTGCATGTATTGCTACAAGCCACAGCAGCATCTGGCACTGAACAGCCACACTTTTCTTTCCACAGTTCTTTGGAGTTTTCAGGGGTTCACTTGCTGAGGTGTTTTGTAGCCCATGTTACTGGGAACCTACCTACTGTAGAAGCCAGATGAATAAAACTTGCCCCTTGATCTGCTCAGCTCATCCAGAACAAAAGGTACCAAAACCAGAAATCTGGATTTTGTTGTAAATAACTCAAAGTATTCTAGTTTACTTTTGGATACACTTGAATAAATTAATATTTGTAAGGCTAAGCTTTTTGTTTTATAAATTCATCAGATCAGGAAGTTTGTATTATGAATGAATCCAAGTTATGGAACTTCTATAAAACCTGAATGACTGTGCTAAGGAGAACTCAGCAAAGAGTAACTTCAAAGAGAAGCTGTTTTAATAGAGCATATTCTCTCCCTCCTAAGTGTTTAAAAAGCTACCACTGCGTGCCTAAGCTCTGCTATAATTAGGATAGTAGAGATAATCATCTGATTAATAAAAAGTCATTTAGTTTAGAAAACTATATCCCTAATGTTAATCAGACTGGACTTGCCCAGTTGAATTAACACCCACAGGTTTAGTTTTCTCAGCTCTTGTTGTGAGGACTGAAAACTAGCATGTGCACAAACTGCCCGCTCTAAGGTGATCTAGAGTGGAAATAGATGAGATGTTGTCTGTGAAGGTGTGTTGAGGACTTGTGTTTATTGTACTTTTGTAACTCCCGTGCCTTCAGTAGGTGTGGTGTGATAGCACACTGCGCTTGCATACATCGAGCTGTCTTCTTCCAGGTGGACGAAGAAAGGACACATCTGTAATGGGATCTGCTTGTTGATTCCGGTTGGCTTGAAACAGAGTGGAAGAAATTACTGACACCTAGGGGAACTCTCTCCTTCTGCACAGTCCTGCCGCATCTACCTTCTGTTTTAAATCCAGTGTGAAGTTTGCAGCTAACTTTAGATGAACTCTGTGAGACAACACATTGTCCATTATATCCATCCATTCTGCTGTGGCAGCTGAAGCACAATGCCAATGCCCTATACTCTTCAGGGGCGCTGAAGCAGACAGAACTGTGTCCCACAGCAGCAAAGAGCACATGAAGGCAGCTCATTACAAGGCGCAGAATTGGGAAAGAAAGAAAAAAAGACTGCCATCAGTAGAGGCAGTTTGTATTAGGAGAATTTAGACCAAGCTATTAAATGGCTGCATCAAACTTGCACTCAGTCTTGTCACGTCTTAGCATTGCCAGATGTGCATACACAGATGTCAGTTACTGTCAGTAAGAGTTGAAACCTGGAGAAAGGGCAGGACTTTAATGAACCACTCTGAGGTACTTAGAGAGGCTTGTTTCATTACAGAATTTCTTGTAACTCTGAGACAAGAGGTGAGGTCTGTTCACAGGTAAGAAGTGGGTGGTGAGGGGAATGTAATAGAAAGATGTGGAACTCTCATTTTTTCCACATCTTAGCAGATGTAATTCTCTTAACATTTTACCTCTAATAATTCTCAAGTGCTTCAGAGCAAACAAGCCCATAGAATGCTTGCTTCTAGGGGGAAGTACAGTAGTATCTGGGCAGCTGGAACAAGTGCAGACAAAACACTTCAGAAACACTTCTTTGTATCTTAAAGCCAGGATCTTCCAAAAGTACCACTTACCAAGTCTGGCATTGTCAAGGCCCCAGCCTTGACTGAAGAATGTCTGAAAATAAGCCTGTATGTGTAAAAAACTGCATTTCTGTTTTCACTCTGTCTTCAGAACAAAACCCCTTACAGTGCTCTCAAGTCTTTTATTAAGCACTTAAATATCTTAAGTATGTCTGGTAAAGCCATTTGTATAAAAGTGCTTTGAAATGGCAGCAGATTGTGAATTGGGCCTCACAAGCTGCCTGTGTACAGTTGCCTTGAGGTGTCCTTAGTGAAGCTATGTGGAGCTAGGCATAGAGTTTCTTACAGCTGTACTAGAAACAGCAGGTACAGTCTGACCATGAAAAACTGTTTTTACCTCTGGACGCATCTCCATTTCTGCTGCGTCGGTCAGAAGACTCTTCATTTGTTTAAAATACTGGAGTAACTCTTGCGTTTTGCTCAACCATCTGCAGGAGGGAACACCACAGTTAGTTACAGAATCAGTGCCCCTGTGATAGTGAGGTAGTAATCAAAGTCAAGTCCTCTGCCCAGACATAGAAACTTAAAAGTGCCTTCCTGGGAGCATGCATTAGGTAAATGGGTGCCTGACCCCCTAGCAGACTTCCTTGCTAAGTTCTTAAGGAATATTCTGTGTTGGTGAGTGAGGAACTGCACTTTCTCAGGCCAGGGATACAACAGCTCTGAGTTTCTTCTCCATCAGCCTGGCCACATGCTGATGTAGCAGAGATGTTTTTCTCCTTTAAATGCTTTTGATTACTTGTTTGCAGCACATGGGTCACACTGCAGGCAACCAGCATTACCTTGAACCCGAGTTTTTGTTCTGTGCTACAGGACATGACAAACAGAACCAAGAAAAGGCAAATCAATTCGTAAGACATCCAAAATAATAATTTAATAAATGGAGAGGCTGTCACAGATGAATTACTAGGGGGAGTCACTGTTTTGGGATTAAGGCTGAATTAAAAAAGATAATTAAACAATAATTAGTGGTCACTACTCCTTACGATAATAAGAAAAAAAATGGATTTTTGTATGAGAGAAGTATAGCAGATGTCACATACCCTAAAATCAGCAACTTCTTACACAATCTCCTGCATTATTCTTGTATCCAGATTGGGACATGACAGGTCTGGAGAAGTGCACAACTACATCAGTGAAAACTGGTTGAATAATTAGGCTCAGAGGGTAGTACTTAGTAGGTCTTACTCTACTGGCATGACAGTTACAAGTGGAATACTGTAAGGGTCTGTCCTGGGATGTGTCCAGTGGCTGAGTGGTCTGGAGGAGGAGGTGCATTCCTGCCAAATGTGTGTGGCACCACACTGGGGAAACATGCTCAAGGGCCATTTAGGGTGTGATGGGAGAGCTGAAGGAAAAGACTGACAATGTTACAAAATTTAACAAGGGTAAGTGCAAGTCTGGCTCAAGGAAAAGAAGAGCCCTGGGGAGCCACAGGGGCAGAGACTTCGGGTTAAAAAACACCCTTCTGACCTCATGACAGACTGTTTTAAGCAAAACAGACCAGATGCAGAATCACAGAATCGCCTCAAAGTTCCATTCAAACCACATTATCCTAATTTGACAATCTAATCATACAGATTTGGGAAGGGTCACCAAATTTATCTCAAGTGATTTCTTGGTGCCACAGCCTCAATCTGGAAGAGTAACAACTTTTGGTTTTGTAAAATTAAAATCTTTTAAGAAAAGGATCCTCATATCACCTCTGATTCCACAGGAACAGTCTTTTAGAAGCTCAAGCATGCTCATCTTTGCATCATGGGCAAAGCGGTTTGCTTTACAGTTACACAGGGACTACTGATACTGACTGATTGAAGGTAAACAATCCATACTCTGGGTCATTTCATACTCCTCTCCTTGAAATCCCAGAACTACCCTTTCTGGGCCAAGGCAAGTTCCTGTACAACCCAACCCCAAGCTGTATAGACCTAGTCGTGCTCCCCACCAGAGCCTCTATACCAACAAGGGCTGGGAGGGCAGAGGGACCAGCCCGAGCAGAGGGCAGAGAACTACCCAGCCTTATCCTCGTTTCTTTCAGCGCATCAAGCCATTTCTAAAGCAAAGGCTGGGAAGCACACAGCTAGCAGTGGTTACTGTTGGCAGAGAACTAAAATAAAAGCCGAGGTCTAGACCTACAAAGGAGAATCAGGTTTCACATTTTTCTCCTGACGAAAACGCACTCTGTTAAAACTCTCCTGACACCAGCAGCAACTGCAGTCGTTTCTGAACTACAGCGACCACAATCACACACAGCACCGGCCGCTCCCCGCTTGGCTGAAGCGGAGCAGCCGGTTCCTCAGGGAAACCTGCGCGTTCCTGGCTTCGCTCCGCAAAGCGCCCAGCTACCACTGTCGCGGCACGGCAAGGCCCCAGCGGCCGCTGCCGCTCTGAGCTGGTGAGCTGGGCCGGGCCGCGCCGGAAAGCGGAAGCAGACGCATGGCAGCCGAAAGGCGGAGGTACCGGCACAGGGCGGACCGCGCCGACACAAGCCCCGCTCTTTGCCCTACCACAGCCCGTCGGCCTCCGCGGTGCTGAGGCAGAGGAAGGTCTTTCGCAGCGCCCGGAAGCAGCCGGTGAGCTGGGATGGCCATGGCTGATGAAGAAGAAGACGTGCCGGTAAGTGGCGGGGATAGAGGGGTCAGGATCCTTCAGCCCGTCTCCCAGCTGCGGCTGGGCAGTCCTTGTTTGCTGCGGAGGCTCTGCCGGTGGTGCTGGCCTCGCCCGGAGCTGCGGCCGGGAAGGGAGGCGAGAGACGGTCCCCCTTCGGTACGGCCGCTAACGGCGGCCTCTCCTCCGCTCTGTCCGCCTAGTTTGAAGAAGACGCGGAAGAAGCCGGCGGCGGCCTGGATGGCGGGCAAGGCAGGAGGAAGAGGCTGTTCTCCAAAGAACGTGAGTCGAGTTGGGCTGGAAAGCCCTGCCCGGCGCTGAAGGGGCACTCGCTGCAGGGCACCCCGCAGCTTTTAAGGGTGATGTTCTTCCCTCAAACACAGCCAAAACTAAGGAGGCAGCTGTGGAATTCTAAAACTCAACTTTCCGTAGTAAAACAGCGGCTTTCATCACATGCCCTGGCTGAAAGCAGAAAACTGACTCGAAGATTACACAAAATTACTGCTAATGCATCCTCTTAACCTAACTGTGCCTAAGGTCAGTCACACAGTCAGTGTTAAGTACTGGGTAGGCTCAATGCACGTTCGAAGTGCCTGTCATTAGACAGGCTTTTCTGTAGGTACAGCACTAGGCTTTTGCAGGCTATCTGCTGCTTGCTTCCTACGTATTTTCTGAAGAATTGTCTTTGATGACAAGGAATCTCTTTTGCCCTAGTGAGACCACATCTAGAGTTTTGTGTCCCATTCTGAGCTCCCCAGTTCAAGAGGGTCAGGGAAACGCTGGAGAGTTCAACAGAGCGCTACAAGGATGGTTAAGGGACTGGAACATCTGTCTTATAAGGAAAGGCTGAGAGACCTGGGGCTGTTTAGCCTGGAGAAGGCTGAGAGGGAATGTTCAAGAATATCTGAAGGGTGGATGTCAAGGGGCCTGTCCCTTTTCACTGGTGCCCAGTGATAGGATGAGGGGCAACAGACACAAACTAGAACACAGGAAGTAGGAAGTTCCACCTCAGCATGAAGAAAAGCTTTGGTGTGAGAGTGCCAGAGTTCTGAACCAGACTGCCTAGAAAGGTTGTGGAGTCTCTGTAGACTTTGAAAACCCACCTGTGCAACCTGATTTTGATGATCCCGCTTTAGCAGGAAGAGTTGTGCTCAATCTCCAGAGGTCCCTTCCAACTCCTACCATTCTGTGATTCTAAGAGAGCCATCCTGGTGGGTGAATGTGTAGGCTTGTGGGCTGTAACAGATGTGTGCTGCAGACAGCACTGAAGGAAACCTCACACCAAGTGTTTCTTTCTGCAGTAAGATGCATGATGTATGGATTTGGGGATGACCAGAACCCTTACACAGAATCAGTGGACATTCTTGAGGACCTGGTAATAGAGTTTATCACAGAAATGGTAAGTTGGTTCTGGACAGCGTGGTCAAAACACCCTCACTAACACTGTAAGTCTTCTGAAGGTTCATACCTCTCATTGAAATACTGCATTATCCCAGGCCCAAAGCTCTTAATGGTAGTAGGAAAAGCTAAGTTCACTTTGTTCTTCCAAGATTTAAGGCAGAATTCATGCTTCTTTCTCCATGTGGATTTAGAACACTGAAGTTCTTAAGTGGCAGTTAGTTTGGTACTGTAGGGAGGGGAATACACAGCTAGTTTTAGAGTTCAGTGTAGCATCACAGTATGTGCAGCTGACAAAAAAAACAAAGCTCAGCTTTGAAAAGCCTGTTGACTTTTCTCCTGATGTGTTTATGGGAAATGTCTTTGGGTGGAAGCTTCTGAGGCCTGAACCCATGACTTTCCAGATGTTTGAATCCTGTTTGAAAGTTTGGGGATTTTTTTTTTTGGAAAAAAGTCAATCCTAGTGTTTGTGGATCCCCTTTCTTTTGGAAGGTTGGTCTTGCCTTGTTTCATCTAAATGCCTTATACTCTCCTGTGATACAGTTACAGAATCACAGAACCTTAGAGGTTGGAAGGGACCTCCAGAGATCAGAGTCCAACCCCCCTGCCAAGGCAGGATACCTCACATTCATTTCAAGTTCTGCCTGATGCTGTTCATCTTCATGCACTCTGCAGGCTGAGTGTCTTACATGCAATCTGGTTTTAGTTTTGATGCCATACTGCTAAGTGTATATAGTAGTATGTGGTGGAGGTGATCAGGCAGCTGGGGACAGCAGTAAGTCCATGGTTCACTGGGAAGTTCTGTTGTGTCTACAATGGTGCCCAGATCCTGCAGTTGTTTAGGTTATAAAGTGACAGGGAATAAATTGGAATTAAGATATTAAAAGGGGGTGCGGTGAGGAATGAACCCATATGCGTTTCTTCTCTTCCTCGAACAGACGCACAAGGCCATGTCAATTGGGCGGCAGGGTCGTGTTCAGGTTGAGGACATCGTCTTTCTAATACGCAAGGACCCCCGGAAATTTGCAAGAGTTAAAGACCTCCTAACTATGAATGAAGAACTGAAACGAGCCAGGAAGGCATTTGATGAAGCAAACTATGGTTCTTGATTCTGTGCACAAGCTGCCCTGGGGCATTATTTGGCCACCTGCTGCCCCAAAGAAACTTTGTATGTTTTGTTTGGAGGAATTAATCAAGACAGAGGTCACTGCTGGGATGTTCACCTTCACTCCCAGATTTTTCTGATGAGTATTCCAGCAGCTGAATATTATCCAACTGTTAATGGCATACTGAAGTGGGTTTTACACCACTTTATGAAATAAGAGCTCTAAAGATTGTTGTAATCACAGGAAGCCTGTTCAGAGTAGGACTGTGTCAAATAAGCTATCTAGAGGGCTAATTACCGTCAAGTATTCCTGTGACAGGAAACCTAGAAAATGGATCTTGGTTAACTGGACAAAATATTCAAGCCCAAACTGCTCTAGAAGTTCTGCTCTTTGCTCTCTCTAGGCTCTTAAAATGTTTTAATAAAAGTTTGTGCCCACTCCTTGTAATTACACTAATCAATTCACAGAAAGTGCTTGGCACTTACTTGGCTAGGAATGTTACTTTTTCTTGTGTCTCAATGGGCACGGCTCTTTTGTTTTCTGCCATTGTGAAGCTAATGTGTTCCAGCTTTACTTGCACATACAGCCATTCTACAATAAAGCAGATTCCTGTTCCTCATCCTGACATATTTTTTTTTTCTTAGTGTTTCCTGGAGAACCTGATCTTGAGACTTAGTTACAAGCAAAAGCCTGGTAAAAAGTATTAACTCAAATGCTTGTAATATTATTTCATTAATGTAGGTTGGAGTAGCTGTTCCTTGCAGTGCCAAGCAGGTGGAAGTTGCACTTGTATTAAAAAGATTTCAAGACAGTAAGAAATGTGCTCACCAGTCAGGAATTTACTGCTGCAGTCCACAGCTCTGCTCTCCATTTCTGAAGGAGCTCAAAGGCAGTAGATTCAGTTGACTACTCACTTCAGGGTAAGGAGAGCAAATGCTAAACAGTAACAACTGCAAGTCAAGGCTGCTCCACTCTACCAGCAGTGCAGAAGGAAGAGTCTAAGACTGCTTCTTTGGAAAAGTGGCAGCAGGTCTTTTCTCCAAAGCAGCAGGAAGTAATCAGCTGCAGCCTTCTGCCATGAATGGTAGCTATTTGCACTGTGTATCTGACAGTAGGATTTAACATATGGTTAATGTTTAAAACGGCAGAGAAGGGATACAGTGAAGGTAACTCAAAGTCACTACTCCCCTGGACAAGGCTAGGTAAAAGGATGAACACTGTTTCTTTGGCTGTTTGAAACANGGGTGGTTTTACAAAGTGTGGGGGGCGGGGAACTCCCAAACCATCACAGAACACCTTTCCATTTAAGAAAAGTACCATTTTAGAAAAAGAAAATAGTTTCTTGGCAGAATTCAGGATGTAAGTTACTCTGAAGGTTTTATGTAAAAAAACCCAACAAAATCCAAACAAATTGGAATGCCTTGACCCAAAGTCAGACACCCATTACTGCAAAAATAGAATCAATATCCATGTTCTCAGTAACTTCTTTCCACACAGGGCCAGCAGTTCCTTCCAGCAGCAGCTGCTTCAGGGTCCCTGCTGTACTGAGTCTGACACAGCCTGTATCAGCACTGGAATATCCTTCCTGATCTGGAGGCTCATTGTGATAGGCTGGCAGCATGAGTGATGGACTCTTCTGAGAGACCCCAAGAAGCTCAGAAGTTTTTTGCCAAGTGGTCTTCCGAGTTCTCCTGAAGCACATGGATGATTTCATCCTCCTTCGATAGAACTCTGTCCTGAGGTACTGCTTTGGCCAGCATGCATTTTGTGACCCGTAGAGGAGGCATTTACAGACAGAAGTTTTGACGCAGCACAGTTTCTTCTTCAAGCTTAAGGAAAGGAAGGTGCATAAAACATACTTTAGCAGCTGATAAAATTACTTCATTTGGGATTTGGAGAGATCTGGTTTTTAGCCTTCTCTACCATTTTCCTTGACTTACTAGGGAGATACACCAGCACCTTGTACCAGGGCATTCTGAAGAACACCCCTTGTACCATATAACCATTAAACATGCTCTTGCTTTATTTTCATCTTCCTGCTTAAGTATCTGTGTATTTGCTAGCCTTTTAAATCCTTTCACAAGTGACTGAGGCTAAAGGGAATGTTCATGTCAGAGCATCCACCTACCTGAACTAGTGATCCCATTAAAAAAAGAAGTTACACCACTGTGCTCCTCTCTAATGTAGCAAAACAGATACTACCAAAGTATCAAGCGTCAGCTGCAAAAACCCCACAGCCATGCACAAGTTACCTGCATCCTTGAGCCTCCACGTGGTGCAGCCGGTTGCTTTTCAACAACTTGCTACGCAGAAAATAAGCTTCCAATTTGAATCTGTTGCCTTTGCACCATAGAATTGCTTTTCTGAGTGCCTCTGACAGCTCCGCAAAGGATGTAGCTCTTCGGACCATTTGTACAAGAGACCCAGCATGCTGAGATTTTGCTATACAAGAGGAAAGTGATGCTGACTTTGCTTTAAGAGATGTTGATGCAATGCTTATATCCTGTAACAAAGAGTAACAAAAACAGTCTTAAAAACATGACATGCCTGATCCTCCCTGATGGAGAGAAGCAGAGCAGTGAGTTTTTTTGAGAGAATGTTCCTTATTTCCTAAGAAGAAAGTGGAAGAACAATCTTGTTTTGTGGAATACAAGAAGAGGCAGGTAATTAGAATGTGTATTCTTGTCTGCTACTGACTTGCTCTCTGGTAATTACACTTGATTTGCCAATGAAAGCTCAAATTGCTAAACAGGTTAGTGATTTTCAGTGCAAAGATTCCACACTAACTTAGGTTGTGACACAAGCAAAAATAAGGCAAAGGAAGGGGATGTTTTCAATCAGGACTACCATGATTTGATTAAAAACACAAATAGATGAAACAATACCATACAAACCTCTTGTATTGGAGGTCTAGAAGGTCTAAGTAACCTCTTCACATCAAACCTTTGGTGCTTCCCTACAAAGAGAGAGGAGAGTTCCCATTGCAAAGGAAAGACGGTTCTAAGTCTTTGCACAGAGACAGCACAGTGCTTTGCCCTGCTGAGCTCTCAGATCTCCTGCCGGCTCTCTCAGCAGGTTCACACCTGTACTCAGCATTTCTAGGGGGACTACACTCATCTCACATGGCAGCTGGCAAGGGATGAAGACAACGCAGAGACTTACAGATGGCAAGAAAGGAGAACTTAATGGTTAGAAGCCTCACACAAACACCTGGATGCCTGCAGTCACTTGCCATGGCCCTGACTGTAGAGGAAGATTTGGCACAGCCCACAACCAACAAGCACAAGATACTTGGCATCCTGTACTTCTCTACTCTTGTATGGGCTGCACACAGTGCTCCAGGCTTTCCTCACTATCCTTGGGTCCCATCTATGTAGAAATAGGAAAATACAAGTAATGTATTTACGAGAGTGCATTCATCACCTGCTTCTCTCCAGGCTGCATCATGTTTAAAAAAAACCACCAAAAAAAACCCCCAAACAACCCCAAAACCTTACGACACTGACATGATCCACAGCTTGATAAAGGCAAGCGTACATGCAGCTTTCTCCTCCTCTTCCAAAGACAAGAGAGGGGAGTTTGTGCTAGAACTACACTGTGGGCGGTAGAATTGCTTGGCTCTGTTGTACAGAAGTTGCAGTCAGCTGCTGAGCTGTCAAAAAAACAGTAGCACTGTGGCACATGGCCTCACCTCTGTTGACTCTGGTCACCAAAACTGGCTGTCCGATGTCTGTGGGGCACGGAACGCCAAGTCTTTTCACAGCGCTCCTGCAGGCTGCAAAATTTCTTTTTTTCTCCATCTCTGACACTGCCTCTGGCACTGTTGGGAAGAGCTTCTTCAGCCAGCTGGTAGGTTTTCTTGTTGTAAGCATTCTAGCCTTTTGCTGCTTCATCTCAGAAGAAACATTAACTCCAAGGAAGTTAGTGATATCAGAAGGGAAGGTAAACTCTTTGATGTAAGGCATCTGTTGGATCTCAGAAACCAGCTGAAGGGATGCTGACAACAAGCCATACAAGGACATAAGGTGCTGCAATGCACACCTGTACTGAATCCTACAGAGAGAAGACAGAAAGGTGTTGAGTCTCCTCTTAGCAAAACCTTGTGCTCACTCATCAAGTACCTTCAACTCAAGCAGAAGAGCTGATGGAAGAGATCCCAAGCTGCCTTTGTCCTGTTCCACTTCAATACAAGCTTACCTTTTTACACTCCACCACCATGCTTCCCTTAATATTGGTCTGAGCTTTAAGGAACTGTTTAAGATTAGAATGTAGGGCTGAGCTGAATAGTAAATTCTCAATCAAGAACTCCTCTTCCTCCCTAGAACTTTACTGAGTGCTACACCCGGGACTCAGCAGGTTGTCGGGTCACATCTGAATAATTTGGCATGAGGTCTTCCCCCAAAAGCAACTGTACCAACTCAAGACAATGGTGCTAACACTGATGCTGAACAATTGCTTGCTCTGTGTTCATGGGCAACTCCTCACTTCTCATGCCAAAAGACACTTTACTGAGCTGCTTTAGTGTTGTTACTCCTTCAGCTGCAGACACATACTGAGCGAGACCAGAACACCACTTTTCCTGGAAAACTCAGCAGTATTATAGAACAACTTTATCTCAACCTTTCCATTTTGACATGAGGCAGGATGTAGTGCTTGTACCAAAGACTGCAGGTCTTAGTGTTAGTAACAGGATGGTATTAAAACTGTGATTTAGTTAGTGCCACATAAAGTCTGTAGTTAACCAAGAACAAAGCCTTCCATAATGGCATGTAAGAAGTCTCTTTCCACTTACACAACTCTTCTGGTGCTAGAATCAAATCCAAAAGGATGGAGGGACACCTCTCACCCCCATCCTTTACGATAGAATAAAGCACACTCAGCAGCAAGGCCTAATTACAAGCCCTTCTCCCTGACAGGCACTTCAAACACAAAACAAACAAGACAGACTTTTGAATACACAAACCATAATCGGCTCAACAACCCTGAAGCCAGTGTGTTCAAGAGTATGTATTCTTCTGAGCAAAGATGTTTAACAGACAAGCTGAAGATTACACCAGTTAAGGATTAAAAAATAAACAGCATGTAATGAGACTTGCTGAACAACACCGACTAGGGGCAATTCACAAGGCAATATCCTGCATGATTTTGAAAATGAGTATCCAAACTTTGGGTTTCCTCAGGCTGCAAGAGTAGCCAGCCAACAGCCTGAGGTTCCTACGTAATAACTTGAAAATAAGATGTTTGGCTATCAAAGAAGCTTCAAATTGTATGTATGAATTGCATAGTTGCATTCATCAGCAATACAAGGCCTAAAGCAGACCTACTTTTGATCTCATCAGGTGCTGCTGGTGAACTGTAAGAATGTTTTCGTGGTGAAAAAAGGATACAGAAAAGCTTTACAGCAGCGGTCCAGTAGACGCAGTATGAGCTTACAACTTCCCAATACTTTCAGAGCCACTGTTTCCAGCATGGGCTGGCTCGGAATCAAGCACTCTGTGTGAGCTTGGGATGTGTCTTTGCTGTGTTGACACAAGGACGAGGAAATGGTTATGATCTAGCATCCCTCCCACCACCTCTGCAGACTGAGTTAATGGATACTATAATATACAGGATTGTGACACTCACTTGGGAACCAGTTTTGCTAGAGTTTCAATGCAACCCACCAAGTTCATTTTCCATAGGCGCTTCAAGCATTGTTCCACCTAGAAAAAAAAATTATTTTAGCTTATATTTGAGAGATGGGAGTGCCTTGGTCCAAAACCAGTCATGCTATTATGTGACATCTTCTCCTTATCAGGTTAAGAACATAAATTGCATGTTTGCCTGACAGAATGTTCTAGCATGTTCCTGTATCTGCACAATGATGAAAAAGACTCCTTTATCACACTTCTCTGAACACAGAACTAAGCCAAGGGCTGGAGTAGACCATTGTGAATTGCTGCTGCATAGTCTCCCTTGCTGTATATGCTGGCCTGTGGTACTGGCTTTCAGGAATAAAAGTGTATAAACAAATCCAGTAAGATGAGTCCTGTTCTATTTCAAAAGTTATCTGAAGAGACTGACAATCCCTGTAATGGAAAACTGGTATAAAGATCACTTTTCATCTTAAAACATTAAGTGCCCAAACAGAGTAGCCTGGGAGTGTTCTTCCTTCATACCATTATTAACTGAAAATTAATTATTGATAATTAAGTCCCTGTAGTGCCAATATAGTTAAAGGTATGTAATTATACCTACTCATGAAAATAAGACACCTAGCACTGGCTCCACAGGCCTGGAAAGCATAAACCCCACCGGCTGCGCGGAGTGAGGAAACCCACTGCACTAGATTGCGAGGAGGATTAAGGACGACAAAAATGCACCTACTCCAAAATACTTTTAGTGTGATGCTCTCTCCCGTGCAGCTAGGGCTGCTCCTCACCTGCTGCATGGCCAGGTAGGACCGGTGCCGGCGCAGTTTGCTGTGGTAAACGTAGAGCACGGCCCGCAGAACACGTCCCTCGGCGGCCAGCTGTGTCCCCGACAGCCGCTTGCGGACGATGTAGCACGGCCTCCTCAACGCCAACAACGACTTCACTGCGGGCGGGAGCCAAGCATCGCCTCAGCGCCCGCCGCCGCCATCTCGACTGCCCCCCGAGAGCCCCGGCCGGGACACGCGTTCCCCAGCCGTCCTGCAAAGCGCCCGCCCGCCCCCCAGCCCTCCTCGGGCCCACTCTCCAGCCCGGATCGGCGGCGGGGACCTGCAGGGTGTTGGGTCGGCAAAGCCACCTTCGCACTGCTCGCTGGCCAGGGCACGTCCAGTCGGTTCCACGCCGCCTCGGACGCCGCCATCTTGCCCGCTGTGGGGGCGGTGCTGCGCAGGGCAGGAGGGAGGCCGAGGGCGGGCGAGACCACGTTGGCGGATCGGGGGCTGGACCGGATCAAGTCGCGCTGGCGGGAGGCTGGGCTGCCTCCAGGGGTATGGACTGCGCCGCAGGAAATTGGGAGCCGGTGGTCCAGGCCTTGCTCGCGCTGCGCTACTCAGCGCCCGTTACCCCTTCACCGCATACCGTACCCAGGGCGCTGCTGGGTGCTTGGAACCGCAGAAGGGAAGCTCCTGGGCTTAGAGCTCCGAGCCTCCCGCCTGGCAGGGCCGAGCCTGGAATCACAGCTCCGCGGCCTAGCAGCCGTCTTCCCTGCAGGCAGGAGTGGGAACGCCCCTGTCGGGAGCCCAGCTAACCACCGTGGCTAGGCCAATCCCTGAGACAGGGTAAAGGTCCAGTGGCGCTGTTGGAAAATGTTTACAAATCAGCCTCGGCGGCTTGTGCCGTCTCAGCAATTTAACCACATCCTTATTGCCTGTAACTAGCAAAGAGTCTTGGCATCCTGACCACTGAAGCATCCATCTTGCCATAACTAATTAAGTGTTCTTTGAAACCAGTGAAAAACAATTAACGCAGTCCAGGACCTGGCAAAATAGGCATGCACAGCGAATTTCAGAGAAGCTGAACCTTTAACGTGAAGCAAGTAAGAAACTGACCAATACATGGTTAGTGGGTGTTGACACAAGGTTTAACTTCTGTATTTCACTGTAAAAATGTCTGCTGTGAATTTCAGCTGGTGTGCTAGACGGGGTGCTAGGGGCGTTGCCACAAACCTTGTTCAACTTTGCCATAAACAAATGCCCGCTCGTTAATGCAAATCCCAACACTAAAGATCATGATCCTGAATTTGGTGACAACACCAATGCATGCTGGCCTAGACACCTTTCCAAGGCTCAGGGCCTGACTCGCACACCGCATTCCTAAAATGTTAAAAAAGTGGGAAGGCAAAAAAAAGTGTTACGCACATGTTCTAAACCTTGGAGTTCTTCAGTGTCTGCCTCTGGAGTTTGGGCTGTTCAGATCCAGCACAGCAGCAATCAAGGTCCCTTGCAATACGCTACAGGCAGTCTGTCAGCAACAGTTTTTCAGAGGATAACACCCATAACAAGTCATCCAAGTGTCTCCTCTGATCACACATAGAGCCCAAAGTGCAAAAAAGCTGAGTAACTTACTTCACACCAGTAGCAATTTATACCAGCATTTTGAACATGGATTCATAGAATCATAGAATGCCAGATTGGAAGGGACCTCAAGGATCATCTGGTCCAACCCTTCTAGGTCAAAGTAGAGTTTAAATGAGATGGCCCAACACCCTTTCAAACTGAGTCTTAAAACCGCCCAGTGGAAGGAAATCCACTGCTTGGGAGATTATTCCAATGTTTGACCGCTCTTAAGGTGAAAAATTTTCTGCTGGAGTCCAACCAGAATCTCTCCAGGAGTAACCTGTACTCATTACCCCTTGTCTGTTTCATGTGACTCCTTGTAAAAAGGGAGTTTCCATCTTCGTGGTAGCCACACTTTATGCATGGTAATATGCTGTTCTTAATCTGGGTGCCCACCTGGCCTGCCTCTTTCCTGCATGCATTGATTTCAGCCTCAGCTGTTGGAATTTGCTGTGACAAGGCCAAAAGGACAAGGCCAGGCAGGAGAGGGGCCTATGGTAGATGCAGGTGCCTCGTGGAGCTGATTAATATGCTTCCAGATAACTTTCTCATCAAATTGATTGAATTTTTGTGGTCTCCTATGAGTTCTTCCATAAGAAATTATTTCCTGCCTCCGTCCTTTTCTACTTGAACTATTTTTCCTGTCTGACAACATTAGCATTCTGATTAATAGGTTTGTTAGGAAAAAGTGGAGGTAATTTGAGCATGATTTTTGTATGGGCTTCTCTTTAGGTTTGTTTTGTTGTATACTTTCTGTTTGCTTTCAGGGAATCTCATGCAAATACAGATTGAAGTGATGTCTCTTTAAAAAGATGGGGCAAATTTGGCATTAATGATTGCATCTGCAGGGAAGAGAGGTGAAAGCAACCCAGGAGTCAAAGCAGATAAAAGGCTGCTGTGAGCACTTTCCTGTCCTGGAAGGGATAGCTTCCTAGGCTAAGAGTGAAGGTGAGAAGAAGGTGAAAATGGAGGCTCCACAGTGTGAGCAGAGAATCACAAAGGTCTCTCTAGCTGAGGTTCTGAGGTGTTTTGAGCAGCCTATAAGTGAGGAGCAGGCCTGGGCTATCTGCTTTCAGTGTTGCTGTAAAATGGAGCAGTTGTCTCAGGGGCTGAGCCCATCACTCCATTCTGTATTCATAAAAGGTGCCGGAAGCATCTTTCTCCATGCTGATGGTTCTGCTTCATTCAAGGTGTACCGCAAGTCTGGTAAGAACATCTTTAGCTCTGAATGCTAAGGACTGATCCTATAGCAAGCTGAAATATGAAGACAAAGTGGGGTGCTTGTTGGTTTTTGGGTTTGTTTGGGTTTTTGGGGTTTTTTTTTGCTGTCTCATTTTTCTCCCTCTTCTTTCTCTGTGTGTGGTAATGAAGCTATTCTGTTGCCTGTTCTTAATTTCAAAGGTCTGTAGATGAGTGGTGATACAGATATACAGCCTATTAATTTTTCTGATTGTGTTCTCATGAGTTGTTTGGTTCTTGGGAATAGCTGTGATGAAAGTTTGTTGCCACTTAACATCACTTGAAATAAATAGCCTGAGGCTTTATTTTATGTCCTGCTCTGTTCATCTTCCTATGTATGGTTCCTTTGTAATAGTAACTCTCAAGACAGATCTATGAATGATAGTTTCCCCTTTTTGTTAGTTTGAGGCTGATGCTCCCAATTAAAGTAGTATCCAATGCTGTTTTCCAGGAATTCCCAAATACAGGCCTACTTCACCACAAGGGAGAGTATTACCAGGAATTTTTCCTGTTTCTCTCTCTTGACAGTGATTCTAAAAACTGTTTATATATATTTATCTTTCTCCCCCTCCTTTCTTCTTTCACTTTCAGATGTTGGCAGCAGCATTCAGCAGTCAGAGGACAAGGTAAGTCTGCATATCCACCTTACTATGTGTGCAGGTATAATCTTGCTGTAGTATAACATCAGCTCAGGAGTTGCAGATGTCTTTGGAAACTATCAATGTGCTTAAGTATGCTGTGGTCTGTGAGGGTGACTCTGTCCCCTTAAATTTGGAAGATGAAACAATATGCTAGGCCTGAACTCAAGGACTGAGTAACGGTGTCCCCAGATGCTGCCTACTGTGGGGTAGCTCACAATCTTTTTTTTATTAATAGCAAGTAAATTATATAGATGAGGTAATTGAAAAATCTTAAACCAGCTTATTTAGGGATGCTACCTGATGAGCATCATGCTGTCTTTAGGCTCTTTTCATCCTGAGATGTGCTCAGTGCTGAGGGGTGGTGGAAGGTACGTGGCATGGCTGGGAAGCGAAAGCTGTGAAGTTCTCCATGATGCTTTGTGGCGCACTGCTTCCTTGGTCTCTGTCTGCAGCTGTTGGAATACTTGGGAGTGGTGATCTATGAAGCCCTGGACTGGGGAATTGATGACAAATTCGAGCGAGAACTTAGTGATCCTTTGGAGAAACTGCTGTGCCTCATGTTGAAACTGGATGAGAAGGCAATGAAACCAGCAGTCACCCTGCAGGATGTTATCAAGGTTTCCTTCTTACCGCTTAGTAAATATAGCAGCTTTAAAGGGATTGATGGAACAGTGCTTTTAAGGGGGAAAAGCTGGGTGGCTCATTGAGGGACATGGAGGGTGCATGTGGCTTTCCCATCAGAGGGGAAAAGCAAAACCATCTTTGGTGTGTGCAAGTGCCTCTGGAGAAAAATAAAGAAGGAAGACTGAGCATGGCTCTCACACAAGCTGTGTCTATGAAGTCCTGTAAATAGTCTCCAAATGTGATACCTAGAAGACTATGGATACTGAAGAAAGTCACTTGTCCATAACGTTCAGTTTCTGCAAAAGCTAGGATTTGAATGTCTCAACCCAGATATCTTCCGCTCAACATAATTTCAAATTACGAGAGACTTCCTATCCCTCAATCTGACCAGGGCAGAGGAGAACAGGCCAAGTGACTCCACCTGCTGTGGGTTTTGTGCTTTGCACTGGAGGCTACCCCTTGCTGGCCCTTATTTCAAAGCACACCTTATAGAGAGCAAGATACGTAAATTACACAGCTACTTACATTATTGCACATACATGTTTGGACATCATGCTCATTTGTTCCTTTGCATCTGCGGTAGGGGGGTGGAAAATGCTACAAAGGTGCTGTGAAGAAGACTCTTTTTAATTTTTTTTTTTTTTTTTTTTAAACCATGGATTGAGAACCGAATCTTGCTTTATTCCATCTTACCTTGTTTGTTTGGTTTTTTTCCTTCATTTCAAGATCTCTTTTTAAGTAGCTCCACTTCTTTTCAGGCTTGTGAGGAGCACTTGTCCAGGCCTTCTCAGGCCAGCAGCCATTATGAAATGACCTGTAAGCACCTGTTTGCTGAATACATGGAACTTCAGAATCTTGTGACCATCATCCAGACCTCCAGAGCGGTACATCTGGGATCACCCCTTACCTTCTATTCCCTCTGCCTTCACACACTCACCTATTGCACTAGAAATGGAGTACCTAGCCAGAGGTCTATTTTCACAGTGTCTCTGTGCCATTTTAGTAATTTACTGCAGATTTTGAAAGTTTGGGATTTGGGGGCTTCTGGGCTTTTCAGCTTGTTAGTAAGTTATGCTGGATAGATAGCAAAACACTGAGCAGTGCAAGGTAATGACCTCATGTGCTTGCTTCTCAGCATCTGAGCAAAATGGATATAGAAGATTTGGTGAAAAAACCCCTTCAGAAGAAGGAAAAATACTGGGTAAGGGATTTAATTCCTTTTTTTATAGGGGTTGGGGTGGTTTTGGTTTAGTGTTTGGGATTTTTTGAGGTGGTGGTTGTTTTTTGGTTGGTTCTTTGGGTTTGAGGCACTTGTTTTTAAATCTACCTTAGCTCTCTGAGGCTTTCCACTGATTTTTCTATTAAAAGTAGAGCTTAAAAAAAAAAAATTCTTTTTAAGATTAAGAGCTTAAGTAGTTAAAGACTTACCCATAAAATAAGTAGGGGAGTGAGCTTGAAGCTATTTTGTGTGTTAGCCTCATGTGGGTATTTATTCTATGCAAAGATTGTCTTTGTGGTTCAGCTTAAACCACTTCTAAAAAATAAGTTGGAGGCATTCTTTGGAGTAAGAGTCCAAATAGTTACTTTGGCTGTTTCTTCCTGCAAATCGGCTCCAAACTCCAGCTCTTGGCAGGAACTGGCACAAGTCGACTTGTTCAAGTACAAGTTGTACAAGTTTCTTGTTTGTAGCTGGACTGAAAACTCCCAGAAAACTGTTGTGCTGGTAGTAGTAGTGGGGTGGACTAGTTCACTGTTACGACGTGGAGTCTTTACTGGTTCAGGGCTGGAGGGGACTTTAAGACCAGTAGCTCTATCCATTTTTGTGGTTGTGCAGCAACCGAAGTTCAAACAAGGGGATGAAAGAGGGTGGGTTTGAAGGAGTATCTCTTACCTTCTGCTCACTGCCTTCCTTGTCTTTCCGTTCTGTCCTTACATAGATCTTGGCCTGTGTGTTTGGGGCAGAGAAAGCAACTTAGTTCTTTTCAAGGCCTTAGACAACCAGGGCTCATTCAGAGACAAATAGCTGTTCTGGCTGGAGCTCTGCCCAGCATAAACAAATGCACTGTAGTCTGGAGTCTGTGGAGACAAACGGCAAGCCCTGAGAGACTTGTGGACTAGCTCCCTTTGTCTAAATAGCTCTTAACTTTGAAGCGTGCTCAAACTATTAGTATGAAAATGTTTGTGAAATGTGTGTTTGGGCATATTCTCAGTTTTGTGATCTATTAAAATAAACTGGCAAGCTATCTCAAACCACAAACTCATCAACTGTTGTAGCTCTCTTCTGCAGGGAATACATGAATAAATACATGAGCTTTGCTGTGTGGCCTGAAGGCCAGTATATTTGGCTTCTGCTCCTTCAGGAGACATGAATTCCAAAAGCAGGATGTCTGTTGCAAATCCTCTGCCTCCTGCCTTTCCAAGTCCCTAAGCACCAGTTGATTGCATTGCTCTGACAAACTTGAATTTAACCAGTCTGCTGACTTCAGTGAGATCCCACAGATTAGAGCTGATACCTTGAGTGGTGCTAAGCAGCTAAGGCTCTTCATGGACTTTTTCATGTTGACTGCCACAAAAAAGGCCTGGACCACAGCCTGATAGTATGCAGGGCTGTAAAGTTTCAACAGAACTGATCTGTACGTGTCACAAAATAATCTTCACCTTGAGATCTAAGAAGTGAGACCTTTTTAGAAACACAGCTGTCTTCTTACAATCCGTCTGTTCAATTGAATGCAATGGGTTTGGAGTGGTATAGCAATTTGTGTTGTATTGTGCAGGCATGAGAAGCTTATGTGGAATTTGACAGTACATGGGATAGCCCACATAGAATAACTGTGGTGATCCAGTCAGTAGGGAAAGAAAAGTATGAGTGCTAATGATGTCAGCTACATCTGAAAAATGGATGCACAAGTAGCTCTGAAATAGTCATCTGAAGGCAATTCTTGTCCAAAAAAAGTGACAATACTACAGTACAGAAATCTCTCTTCCTATCTTTCAGTCAAGTTCTTTTGTCATGTGAAATACAACTTTAGACAGTGCAAATGGTTCAAGATAAACTACTTTTGAGATCTCTGATACTGATGAGTTTGCTCAGGGACTTTTGCATGTTCTCCCACACAAGAATCAATATAACCCAGAAAACAGGGCTAGTATATGCTCACTCTGTGACAGTTCTAGTTCTCTGGAGATGAAGTATGGCTGTACCAAAGCCAGGAACCATACAACAGAAAAGCCATCTTCTTGAAGGCAACTATCAAGCAAAGCTTTCATAATACTCTTCTGATATTACACAGAAACATCTGAAGGAGTTAAGTTGGAGAAGATGCTTCATACTATAAGTGGAAAAGGGAAAAGACTCTCAGTCAGAAACTTTGTTCCAAGGCAGTTTTCGAAAGCGTTTTGCTTCCTTTTCACTGTTCATTATACAGTCATCACTTGTTCTTGCTCAATTTGCCGCTGGGATCTAGATAAGCTGTTGACTTAACACTTACATCACAATGTTTTCTGAACGTGCTATTGAGTTGATTATTTTTATTCCCATCTTTAACTGTTGCTGGGTTATACTGCATGCCTGAGCATCTCAGGCTATTAATACAGAAACAGGATGAGCAGATGTCAGAATTACCAGCTTGTGTCTCGAGGCTGAAGCTGCTAATATGCTGATTTGAAGGTTAAAGGAGGAGATCCCTTTCCCCTTGACTTCCTCTTGTCTGTTCAACTCTTGGTTTCTGAAAGTTTAGAGGATTTTAATGGTAACAGTTGGGATTTCATTCCCCATGTTTCCTATGCAATAATCTGAAAAAAAAGGCACCTCAGTTGGGATTTCATTCCCCATGTTTCCTATGCAATAATCTGAAAAAAAATGGCACCTGGAGGACTTGCAGCAAGTAGGTGTTCTAGAAAACGGGCCTAGCTGCCTGGCAGCAGAACCTGTGTTTTACTGAAGTACACTCATAAAGTTAATGACTAAGTTCGGGAATGAGCCTGGTAGGCCAGCTCCAAGGTTCCTCATTGTAATCAAACTTCTGCAAAGAGAAGCAATTTTTTTTGCTTTGGTACCATGCCCTGATCTAGAAATGAGTTTAAAGGGTTGTTAAGGACACAGTTCTGTGTCTGTGAATTACTTCAGTTGCTCTGTGTGCCCCATAATATGGAGGGAAGGATGCTACTCTGTCTGTTTTAGCCAGCTGTGAAGTTGGCCCTCACTGATTTCTCCAATGTACTGGCCACAGGCCAGCATCATCTGTGAACTGCAGAGTGGTGTGAAGCTGCGTAAGAGCACTGAGCGACTGCAGCGTTGCATGCCTCCGAAAGAATGCATCCGCTCTCCCTATGAGCTACTTCTGGATGACATTCAGCACAAGAGGTACACCCTGCGGAAGGTAAGTGACTAGAGTCAATAGACAGCTTTGAAACCACTTGCTCTAACTCCTTTCGAAAGAGTATTTTTTGAGACCTCTTCTCCAAAAGCCTTTTTCAAAGGTGCTTCAAAGTCCAGAGGTGTCTGTGTCTTGCACTTACATGCAGTTCAGTATTAGATCACCCTAATTTGTCCACCCAAATGCTTCAGTTCCAATAACTTTTTAAGCTGGGGTTGTCATGTTTTCATGAAACTGGATGGTAAACATTTTGTCCTACCAGGGCTGGGATAATCATACCTACCTGGAGCAATTATGCTGTCTTGCACACAGATGTTTCATGAAACAGCCCTTTGCCTGTTGATGCTTTCCACCTTGGACATTTGTGTCCTCCTAGGCTCACTGAGCTGAGGTTCCTTACCTTCCCAGATATTTTGGGATGTGTGCAAGTGCAAAAGCAATTTTGACTGAGTCCCTTGTGCAGCTTCTGGCAGAGGCCTCTAGGCAGTGTATGTGACCTACTGCAGGAGTTTAGTCAGGGTGGAAAAAAGCTGAGCCTCTTCCAGGGCTCAGGTGGTAGTGGTTTCCAACACTGTGGATGGTGGGTGAAGATGACCAAATGCCTTTAGAGACAACCTTAGACATTTTTGTATCTGATGCTGTTCACTTGCTGCAGCTTGAGCTGGGAACGATGAGCAAGTCTAAAACATTGGCATAAGGCTTTGTGGCATTGGCACGCTTTGCAAACAGACGTCTTGGCAGAAGATGAGACACAGCTCTACCTGTAATAGAGTGGTATTTTTAAAAGTAAAAACTTTGCATACCACACTACACATGGTTCTTTTCTCCTTGTTGGAGCTACTAGAGTGCGGGGAGTTTAAAAGCCTCAATTAAATCATGCAGCTCTATAAAAATCCAGCTCCTGCTTGTCTTCACTGTGGCTTCAGCCTTCAGATAAGGCTATGACATTTCTCTGGAGATGAGATCTTGATTGATATGTAAATGAATACTAGTGAAAAGGAGATAATATAACTGCTCGTGCTGCTTGCAGTGTAGCATATCAACGCACAGTGCAGTACAGAACTGTAACTCAAGGTGGCAGGATGAACTGGGTCTTGATTTTCATTTTTTTCTTTTTTTTTAAATATTTTTTGCCAGTACTCAGTGAGAAGCACAAACATGTTTAAAGAGTAATAGTTCAAAATGTTACAAGAAAGCATAGAGCACTATGCTTAGGTCTTTATGAAGACCCTTCAAGGAGGATTTCCCCGTCCGCAAAAGCGATTATAAAGCTTCTCTAGCAAACAGTGGTCTAATTTGCAAATGAATGAAAGCATAGCTAGTGTGTGAAGCTGTAGCGCTGTTCTACCTGCACTCCCACGTGTTCTGAAGTTGTACACGCAGGGAAAGTAAATGGCGTAGCCTTAAAGTAAGAACGAGTGAACAAGGCAGCTAAAGACATGCATTGCAGCTTAGGGCTTGATGAGTGAGACAGTATGCCTGACATGAAGATCTGCCCTGTAATTCTAGCTTGCTGTTGTTCCTAGCTTATGTAGGACTGCAAGCCTGTCTCTGGGATTCTAGTTTGTGCATACAGCTGCCTGCTGCTATGGTTCTTGTTAAGAGTGTTGTTATCCATTCAATTACTGTCTGCACTGGTGAAAGTGATGTGGCCATGGTGCTTGTCAGATCACTCCTAACATGAAATTTGGAGTACAGAACTTTCTGGTGGTTTCTTGAAACAGTTCACAAGCTGCTGAGGATAGAAAGATGTATGCCTGTGCAAGCCTCAAAGGGCTGTGTAGCACTTCTGATTGCCTCTAATTTGCCATGCATCTGTCTCTACCAAAAACCCACATAAAACTCATCCATCTACACTTCTCAACTCCAGTTTTGTTATGCCTTCTCCGCCTCCCCCATTCCCAGATCCCGACTTGAATCATTCAAAGAATTTTGGAGGGTGTACCAGAACAGAGAAAGTTGTTTAAGTGTCATTTCTGCTCTTTCAGGTCATCATTGAGCAAAACCACAGGACCCCTAAAGCTGATACAGCCTTTCCCAAGCCTCATCTAAAGCCTGTAGGTGACCTGGTGCTGTATCTAGTGATAGCAGAACACAATGATTCTGGCATTAACAGGACAGTTTCTAGGAAGAGAGAGTTAATGTCTTAGCTACCAGTTTGAATGTGGGAGGGGGAGATTTTAACAGTGCTTAACTTTTGGGCAGACCCTCCTGCCAAAATGTGAGATTAGGAAAATGGCAGATGACATCTTCATAGGAAAAAGATGATCAGTCTTCCTGCTGCTGCTTCTTGCATTTGGAATGTTTTTTTCTGGTCCTAAAAGTACTCCTGGAGTTCTTGGTTTCAAATTTGAGAGTTGCTAAAGTATTCTACTGTAGATTAGCTAAAGGTTCTCTCATGTGCCTCTCAAGGGGCTCAGTGGCCTCTTGAGAGGCATTTGTAAAACAGTGGCATTGCTGAAGGAATAGTTCTGCACTGCTGGTTGTTTCACTCTACCCACTGGCTTTTTCTGGTGCTATGATTTGCCTATAGGTGCTGGAGGAGACGTGGAAAGAGAATGTACCATGGGAGTCCTGCTGCCATGAACAGCTCATAGCACAAGTAAAACAACCACAAAAACTTAGGTCATCAGCAGCAAGAGAAAATGGGAGCAGGCCCAGTGGCCTACCAGGTATGCAAGTGAAGTCAGTGTTGACTAGCATGGCCTTTGAAGTGAATGCCCACTTATCTTTCCCATAGCATGTATAATGCAAGGGAAGTGGGAATGCAATTTTTGTGTGATAGAAGTAGTATGTCTGTTGCTTATTAAGGCTCAAAAGATGTTCAACCTACCCTTTTAATTCTTATTTTTATGGATGTTCATGTTTGTCCATTAAATGAGTGAACAGGACTTTGATCATCATTTGAGACTAAAAGATTATGTAACTACTAGGACAAAGTGTAGACATGCAGCAAATTCTGATGTGTTATCAAATTTGTCCTTTACATAGCATAAGATCTTATCTTGTTTGTGTGTATGGGGGGTTTTGTTCCCTGCAGAAACACTTGTGACACCACATATTGCCTTGAAATCTCCAAGAAACAGTTTAACTCTCCAAGATGCCAAGACAGCGTTTAAAACTGTTGACACTACAACACAGCAGCTGAGACCAAGTGTTCAGGTGAAGCTTTTAAATGTAAGGACTCTGGAGAGGCACAAGTACTTCAGGCATTAGATCTGTACACACATCCTGGAATGCCAGGTTCAAATCCTAGTGTGGGTAATCTTGTGTTCCAGAAGTGAACAAATGTGATGCTTCTTAGGTCCCTTCTTTTACAAAAGCTCAAAGCATATTCATAGAATTGTTGAACAATAGAATACCAGGTTGGAAGGGACCTCAAGATTATCTGGTCCAGTATTTAAGCACTCTTTGTGGTGCGACTGCAGCCTATAGAACTAAGATCTGCGTTGGTTTCTTCAGACTAGATACTGCGGAACCATAGAATTGTTTCAGTTGGAGGAGACTTTTAAGATCATTGAGTGGTGTTAGATTGATAGTTGGACTCAATCTTAGAGGTCTTTTCCAATCAAAACAATTCTGTAATTCCAAGACCACCATGGCCACTAAACTATTTCCCAAAGTGCCATATCCACACTTTTCTTGAGCACCTCCAGGGATGGTGACTCCACCACCTCCCTGGGCAGCCTGTCCCAATGCCTGTCCACCCTTTCAGTAAAGAAATTTTTCCTTATAACCAGGCTAAACCTCCCCTGGCATAATTTCAGGCTGTTACTAGGGAGACAGTTTTAATATGCGTAGGAGTTTGGTCAATACAGGCCTGAACTGTTCCCACTCTTAACCCACAGTGAGGCATTTGATCCTAGAAGTATTGGTGTATTTGCATTTAATGTGGTATATGAGCTTATGAAAGGAAAGAATGATATCAGGAAGCAACTTATGCCTGTGGAATGATTTTTGGAGAGCACCATTCTTCATTAAACACACAGGGTTTGGGTTCTTTAACTCCTGGTTTGATTGTTAAAAACTTAAGAGTGAATCTTAGAACCAAACTGAGCATAATCAGAAATTCTGAGCAACAGAACTTCAGCCTTAACACGACATGTCTAACACAGATGCACTGGCTTGCAAACAGGAATCTGTTTTCTGTAAACACTTCTGTCTGAAATGCAGTTACTTAACTGAGGAAAAAAATATATGAATTAATAAAAGCAGAAATCTTTGCAATATTTGCACAGGTCTGCTGTTCAGCATTTGAGAACCCTGTGGTTGATCTATTGCCGCTAAACTAGAAGGTACATTCATATGGAGAGTAATATAACTGAATTTGTTTTCTGCTTTTCTAGAGAAGCTAGAAACAATGTTGTTGAAATACAGCATTGGGACTGAGTTGAGTTAGCATGGTAGTCTCTTGAACTGTTCTCCAGTGTTGCTACATGTGAGCTGAAGCCAAAGAAATGATTGCTCAGAGATGTGGTGAAGGCACCAAACTTGCAGACATTCAAGGCCAAACTCGATGGCGTCCTGATCAACCTGATCTAGTTAAAGATGTCACTGCAGGGGGCTTAGACAAGATGACCTTCAGGGTCCCTTCCAGCTCAATGCATTCTGATTCCAGTGTACTCGGTTATATAGGGAGGATTTGGGGAAGTTGGCTCCTGAACAGAGGAAATGTGGGGGCTAGTATCTACATTGAACCTGGGTGACAGAGCTTCAAATTTCTGTGGCTTAGCTGGAAGTTTGATTGCAAGGGAAGCTAACTTGGTATTATCTCTTGGAAGTAAAGTTACTAAGTGTATCACTTTGATTGTGCTTTCTGCTCCACTTCTGCCTGAGCCTTGAACGTTTATGGTCAGTCCAGTGTATCCTGACTTTTGTTTAGCAGCAGCACTTCTCAGGAGGTCAGATTGGTGTATCAGGTATGTGGTTTAAGAATAGTTTGTCCTCTGCTCCACAGGAAACCACTCCCAAACTGCATTCCAGCATCTGGCTTACCTCAGATGGGTCATCAGTAGTATCCTGCAACAGCACAAGTCACTGTACTTCTAGCTGCACATCTAAATCAGGTGACAAAGTACAGTCAGTAGCTTGCTGAGTTCCCAAAGCCTTGGCTGTAGGGTTCACTGTACATTTTGTGATCACCTGAAGAAACTTTACAGGAGAAGATCCAACACTAAGTTATGAGTTTGGGGAGGTGCCCTTTGAAAACAATTCCTCTGCAGCTGACTGAAGCTTTTATAGATCCTGCAGCTTTAAAACAATGATAACATGTCCTCAAAGGCCTCACTGGAATTAAGAGTGAAAGTTAAATGAGTGTCTGGAAAATGCATCACTTGGTTTTATTAAACTAAATGGTCCTAATGAAGCCTCATCGCTGCTCACTGACAAGCATAATTGCTGTAACCTTTGTGGGGTTTTTGTGATATGAGCTGATGGGGATTGAGGGAGGCAGACTTAAGCCTTGCTGCCTTCACAAAGCAGTGTAGCACTCAAGGCATTCAGCTTTTAGAGTGAATACTTAGAAGCTGACAGTTGGTTTTCTGCACCCTAAAACTCTCTCCTTCTATCCAGGTCTTGCTGCACATTACACATGTCCTCCCATTAAACCTAAAAACTTCCTGAATGCTGGGCAACAACAGCTGCCTCCTCACAGGGGAAGGTCCACATCTTTAGTGGGAAACCTCCAAAACAAGGAACTTGTAAGTCCAGCATGTCAACTATCAAGCCTGGTCTGATACATCTGGTAATGACTAGTGCTTACACCTTGATCCTTAAGCAAGCAGTAGTTTTTCTGCTTGCATACACAAGCCAAAAACACAAGCGTGCAAACACAAGTTCTGTGTTTTTTATCTTAGGCCATATTATATACTGATCTTAAGTTGGGACATTATTGTCTCCTTGGAAACAGCTTAAGTGAAGACTGTATGCTGTAATGTCTTCATGGAGGCTTCCCAGTTTGAATGATATGAAATAAGGTGTCTCCTCTTACATCAAGTAATGGAGTGATATTTTTCTCTTTAAGTCTTAGACAGTGTCTCAAACAGACTGTAGTTGGCAGTGGGACTGTCCTTCCTCTTTTCATCTTCCCTTGTTCTTTCTATATCTGATAAGTTCACAAACACCCTTTAAGGTGCAGTGAAGGGAACAAGTGGTTGACAAAATGTAGACAGCACAGCTTCACTGACTTATGATTTCAGTACCACATACATCAGGGCTTGAAGGACTGTTGTGGGAGTAATGCTGGGGTTTGTGTGCATCTGTGCAACCTTCTGAATCGTGGCCTCACTGTCCCCTGCCCTGACAAAGTGTGCTGTGCTCTTGCCTCCTCCTTTCCTCCTGCATCACTCCCTGCACACCCCTGGCAAGTCTCTAAACAAACAATAACTCTGTGACCTGTTCAGCAGTGTGGTGGGGGGATGCAGGTGGATTGGACTTGCTACCTGGGGATAAAAGCACTGTTGTCTCTGGCCACCAGACCATAGCTTCCATTTGTGTGGGGCCAGTAGGTACTGGGAAAGAGAGAGCAAGAGAGGGGCCAGGGTGCCATCTGTGCTGTGGTCTGTACTGAAAGATGGAGATCCCAGAGTCTGTCTCTGGAGATGGCATTAACTGCTGTAGTGACTGAGAAACCTGCTTGCCTGATGAGGTGTCTAGAAAACTATAGTAACCACTACTTTCTCTGCTGCTGTTGTCAGAGTCAGTTGACAATCTGTATCAGTGGCAATCTGAGTCTTGGAGATAAATGATCATGAGCTGCCTTGGGCCCAGTTTTGGGGATGACCTCCCCCAGTATCTTCTTCCTTCAACTTTCTCTGATGCTTAACTCCTGCCTTTTGACAGGACTGTCTCTTTCCTACCAACTGGCCATCTCCCACCATAGCTGAGCTGATTGGAACCAGATATGCAATAATGGCGTTGGAAGGGCAAGGCTTCCCCCAAGGAGGTAGTGATGGTGTCTTTCCAAGAGCAAAGGTATGCTTCCTTTCCTCTTTGTCATGTCCTTGCCTTTTCAAAAGCTGCCTGGCTTCACAGCCCTCAGCGCCAAACTGCCTCAGCTCACCTTGTTCTCAGAGCTGTTCTGAGTTTCACCCTCAGCTGTAAAAAATCTTTTAATACTTGTCATGCGATGGTTTTAAATAAAGCTTAATCTGTGTAAGTTGCCTAGGAAGTAACTCAGCATTTCCACACTAGATCTGACTGCCATGATTGTTCTCCGGCTCTGAAATCGCAAAATAATTAATTGGAACTTGGTACTGCTAAATAGTGAACGAAAGGCTCTTAATTCAAGCACCCACACCTGAGTTATGCTCACTTCAGACCACCTTGCTGAGTGGATGCAAAGCTGGGGGTATGTGTGGGACAGGGAACAACCACCTGCAGCACAGAGTTGCTGTCCACTCTGCTTAACAGCTGCCTCATTCACTGAGTCTCCTTTTAGAGGGGCTGTTGCAATCAGCCCCTCTAGAGCAGATGTGGTGAGTACAAGCCTTTTGCAACACATGTGAGGAAGCCTGTGCTACTTGGCTTAGGGGTCAGCTTCTTGCCCTTGCTTATTTAGCAGTGTAGACAGAGCCAAAGGATCCTGCTAGCAGAGCTACACTACTTCCACAGTCTGATGCTTCCGAGACTGAATCCTTGTTTTTCTTCTCACTTTACTTACCAACCTTGCTTCAACCTGCCTGCTCCCTGCCTGTTCTAAAACGTCTCTCTTACTCTCCTTGTGTTCTTGCTGTTAAAGTTTTTTTAGCTTTCTCAAGCTCTGATTCTCAAGATAATATCACTTCTGACTGCCAGCTCTGTATGAACGAGTTCTTTTTTCATAAGGTTCAAGTGACTCATCAGCTTCCTTATGACTCACTTTTTGCTTCAGGATTGGATTCAAATTTTCCCTGACTTAATCTCTTTGGGATTGCTGCAGTCTACCTCAAAGACTGTCTGTTTTCTTTCTTCTCTCAACTAACTACTGTTATACTCTTGCACAATACAGCTATTGTTTGCTCGAGAGCCTTTCATAAAAACTCTTGTTGTCTGGCAGCTGCCCCAAACCTCTGCACCATAAAACACTGGCTTGCAAGTAAAGCTTTTTTGGGGGATTTTGCCTATTTAGCTTTTAATTCCTGTGTCTGCTATCCTTTATTGGACCTCTGTTGTTGTATGTGAAGCCTTTAAAAGGTTAGTTTGTATTTGCTCTTTGGCAGGAAGTGGATACTGTTGGTACACAGGTATTTCCCACTTGCATTCACAGGTAACCTTCCTTTCCACAGATCTGTTTCAACTGCCATAAGAAGATGTTTCTTAAGTGGCCTTACAGCTGTTACCTCTGCAGCAGGTGAGCTGGTACAAAAGAACTGAATGAGGAGAGGAAAAATGGATGAGAACAGGGCTGAAAATACTCAGTGATCACATAGTTTTAGTACTGGATAGGAACAGGTTGCTGAGCCCTTCAGTTTTGTCTTACTGCAGAAGCCAGCCTGTGTTTACAGCTGCAGGGGATGTGGAAAAGCTTGCTTCTGAAGCGGTATCTCAATTTTAACTTTTAGCTAGCAATAACTACATGTACAATGCAAGTATGAGATCTAAATTCTGTTAGAGATCACTTCTGCATTTTGTTCTAAAGGTTGGATTTAACTTCAGTCAAGGACTTGGGCAGGGTCTAGGAGAGTCTCTTCATTGGAATCTTTTGAGGATTAGGTGAACTCCAGATCTTGTGACTGGGAAAGGAGTTGGACATACTTGTATCCATTTTATTGTCAGGCTATCTGCTTGTGGGAGAGAAGAGGAACTTTAGGTTCATTAAGTGTCACTTAAATATTTTTTAACTACTAGTAAAGCACTGAATTGATTACAAAGAACAAGCAACCAACTGAGTAATTGGCTGGTGCTAGTGCTGGGTGAAAGGTAATGGGCATTTGAAGATAAAGCATTTAAGCTATGGATACTGAAACATTTCAGATGATTCAAACTAGGCTAAATAGGAGGGCTGGCAAATTGAGTAGAGGAGTTCTAAGCTTGCTTACTTTTAAGTGATTGTGTCACAATCACAGATTAAGACTTACTTGCGAAAGTCACTCTTAGCTGCAATATTGGTACCTGCTGAGCTTTAAGCAAATGATGATGCTGGGAACTTTTTTCTCCTAGTGTTGTCTGCTGTGACTGCTGCATCAAGGCAAGTCTAGTTTTTACAACAACATACAAGTTTTTTACTTTTTCTGTTTTTCCTGCACTTTATCTAGTCATAGGAAGCTTTCCTTCATCTCACTGATATCTCACATCTACCCTCCAGCTTGTTTCTAGGAAAACAGAAGAAAGAATATTACAAGATGTGAAATCAGCCAGGGTGCCACAGACATTAATTCTGGTTACACTTTCATCCTGTGTAAAGTGGTTGGGATTATGCTGTGCTCTATTTATGCAAGGGTCAGAGAGTTCACTGCATTAATGTCTATCTTCTAAGTGCACCAGTAAATCAACTGCATGCCATTCAGTTTTTCCTGTTATGAAGGAGGATGCATTTCCCTGAGAACTCAGGTCATTTGTGTTGTGATTCTAGATGTCCATGCCCTTCAGAATGTGTGTACACCTCCCATTTCACTTTCTAAAACTTCTGAGACTCTCCAAAGAGGAGGACTTAGCTATTCAAGAGCAGAAGAATTCAGAGTTGCTGCATGAAATAGAGCACTGGGAACATTTAGGGTAAGTTGGAGTGTGGATGTTCTGTTTTTACCTAGAAAGATGTTGCCAGTTACTTGTATATTCAGATCTACAAACATGCAGACAGCAGTTTGCGTTATGCTGGTCAGCCGAACGTTGTGCTGGATGACCAGTTAAGCCACTGGTCTAACAAGTCTACAGTTCTCTGGAAGTGTTCTGGATTTTAGATGACCAAAAAGGGGGTATGTGTAGGTGCTCTGAAATCCATGTTGCTTTTTAGCTATCAGGATTCCAAAATTATTTCAGATGTGTGTGTATTAGCCCAGACATAGAAAGGTCCCTGCAACAGCTTCATTTGTATGAGAATTTTCAGACCCCACTATATTCTGTCCCCCACAGGTGGGGATCAGTTACTACAAGCCAGGAGTAACCCCTTCATCAACATATTTTTGTTCCAAGTATGATCTGAGGTGTGATTGACTACAGAGTAATGGCCACAAACAGTTTTTCAGTCCTTCCACACACATACCGGCACTCTTTTTTTCTTTTTTGTGCCCAGAATGGGACATATTTCAAAACCAGCTTGGGTGAAATAAACATACCCTTTGGGTATATGTGCAATATCAATGACTGGAAACATATACTATTTGTCCTCTTCTTTCCAAATTAGATATATATTCTACTGGGAAAACAGGTATCTTTTTGCTCTGAAACTGCTAATGTAGGCAAAATGAAGTCGCAACAGTTTTCAATTCAAAGGCCTGTTCCTCAGTTGCAGAAATCAGGGGTGGTGTTGGCTACTGAAGTTAATGGCATGTGGCAGTGGTTTGGGCTGTCTCCTAATGTAGGTGCTGCAGACGAGGTCTGACTGCACTACTGCCATGCTTCAGGATGGGGGGAAAAAAAAAAATCCCCTAGAGCATAGGATGTCGCCATAATCTTGGGTCAGTCACAGACATTGTTTAGCCCTTTGAGACACCATCAACAGAGAGATGTCAGTCAATGAAACTGGTCTAGCACTTAGTAGCCTTCCTAAGTGGAGCTGATTGCTTTGGAATTCTGCTTTTAGCTAAATCAGTTAGCAGTGTTGGACCATGTGGTTGGGAACAGGGGGTGCTGGTGGAAGAGCACCATGCCCTCTAACACAAACCTATGTCAGATTTCTTGCTTTGCTTTTTCCCTCTCCCACTCCAGTGTACCAGTTATTTTGGAACCCTGTTGCCTAGCACAGCCTCTGTGCTTTTACACAGGGACCATGGCAGACTGGCTGACTGTGGACATCTGTACACGTTGTGAGCAGTATCTGTTGAGCATGGCCTCCAATCAACACCAGAGCATTCCTCTCAAGAGAACATCCTGGCCTTGAACCAAACTGCAATGACTGCCATTTGTTTCTTACATCACTTGTTTTGCACCTGAAGGAAGTGAAACAGCTTTATGTACCTTGTGTCATAAAGGCCTGAATAGAAGACATCCCTGCTGGTTAGTCTAAGCAGGAAGCACTGTTAGTATTTACATATTGTGAAGTGTTACAAAGCTTTGTGAGTTTTAGAAATGTTTTGTGTCTTTGGGAAAAATAAATGTTGAAGCACTATCATGCTTCTAGCATTTTCTCCTTTGCACCTGCAGTTGTCACTGTTATGTGGCACTGCTTGCATTCATTGTTGAGCAGACTTCACCCTGTGTAATGTGTACAGGGAAACCTTTAACTTAAAACCTCTATCTCTGAGAGGCTTGGAGTGTGGAGCTCTCAGTTATGAGATCACATCACCATGGGTTTTGCAAACACTTCCTGGAAACTCACTATAGAGCACAACTCGGTGCTCTGATGGATGTAACACTGCAGAAATGGCTGTGGAGCAGCCTACTAAGTCTGCTTTCTGAGGAAGTTAGGTCTTGATTTGTTTTGGGATGGTTTTTTTTTTGTCTGTACACCATCCACTCTGCCAGCAGAGCTCTCTGGTGCATGCCACTGAAATACCCAGGGTATATCAATGCCAATGGTTGTTTTTGAGAGGTTCTTGCTGTTTCTGTTGGCCTTAAGCTTTGTCCTAAGCCAAACTGGGCTACCATGTATGACATGCTAGAAAAATAATGTTCTGGTATTCTGTCCAGTTCTGGCCTCCCCAGTTCAAGAGAGATAGGGAACTCCTGGAAGAGTCCAGTGGAGGGCTACAAGGATGATTAAGGGACTGGAACATCTCTCACATGAAGAAAGGCTGAGAGACCTGGGGCTGTTTAGCCTGGAAAAAAGAAGGCTGAGAGAGGATCTGATCAGTCCTTACAAATGCTTTAAGAGTAGTTGTCAAGAAGAGGCCAGTCACTTTTCACTGGTCCCTGGTGACAGGACCAGTGGGGCAATGGATACAGACTGGACCACAGGAAGTTCCACCTCAACATGAAGAAAAACTTCCTTTCTGTGAGGGTGCTGGTGCACAGGACCAGGCTGTCCAGAGAGGTTGTGGAGTTTTCTTCTCTGAAGACTTTCAAAACCCACTTGGATGTGTTCCTGTGTGGCCTTCCCTGGCTCATCCTGCTTTGGTGTAGAGGGTTGGACTAGATAATCTCGAAAAGGTCTCTTCTAACTCCTACCTTTCTGTGATTCTGTGAAATGCAAAACTGGGGTGTGTGATAAGTATGGCTGTTCTTCCTCTGAAATTTCCTGCATGGAGAGTGTCTAGGTGCTCTGGAGTTCTCCTGGTGTAATTTGTAGGGCCTGGATAGACAGGTGTTGAAAGATATATCAGACTTGTGGTTGGAATGAGTCATGCTGAGGAAAGTAATGACTGGGAAGGGACAGTTCTTCTAGATAAAGGAGAAGGGAAGAAAGACATGTTTAAGCTGAGCCCAGGGTCTGCATCCAAACTGCCAGAAGGGTCAATACCTCCAGTTGACTCATGCTGGCCTAACTGCTTCCTCTAAACTGCCTGTCTACAAGTTCATGCTGCCTTGCAGGTTTGGGCAAGTAAATGAATATGGGGAAGCTGGAGCTTGTGCTTCCTTTTGGATTCAGTTCAAGTTGTTCTTCTTCCTTCAGTCAATTAGGAGGGGTGCAAACTGCCTGCCCAGGTCTTCTGTGCATACTGATTGCTGGTGCTGCTGGGAGGCATGTCCATATCAGGCAGGTGGGTTCCTTGCAGGCTGCAGGAAATGGTAGCCAAGCCACAGCTGTGCTTGCTGGCAAGAAGGGTGTAGCATGGAGCCAGGGGCAGGAGGTGCTTTTGGACACTTGCTGAGTGAGGTAGTTTAGACAGAGGTAGAAATAACCTGAGATCAGCCTGTTTTGATTAACATGCAGGCCCAAAATGCTTGTCGGAGCTTGGATGCAGTGCTATGGAGAGAAGGTATCTGTATGGCACTGAGGTAGACTTCAGTTTATTTGGCAAGCAAAGGCAGTTCCAGGTTCAGTCTCTTGTACATCTGCTGTGGTGCCACAGAGGCTACTTATACTGGCTTCCCTTTTTCCTGCCTTGTGACCATGAGCAGAGTGGGAAATGGTCCTCTGCACAGGAGCGCTATCTAGTCCTTCAAATCAGGTGTGCAACTATTGACAGCTTGCAGCTCAGGCTTACTAGAAATATACACCTGTCTAATGTAGCAAAAAAAGCCTGGCCCTCTCCTGACCCTGGCTAAGAAGAACCCTTTGGAGGGACAGTGGGTCTTGGGAGCCACAGGGTGCAGGCACTGTATAGACAGCTTGGAGCCAGGGCGAATAGTGAGAGATACAGCCTTAAAGGCACCAAGAGCAGCACTTCTTAGGGACATGGTGGTGACTGAAAAACCTGCTCTGTTCAGAGCCCTTGAAATGTGATGGTTTGAGGAAAAGAATTCCCTCTACAAGCACATGCCAGGGTTTTATCTGCTTTATCAACTCTTGCTCATACCTCTCCTGATATAGATTGAAGTGGTGCTGAAGCAGGTTGAGAGAAGAGCAAATAAGCTGGTGAAAATGCTAGACAATGAGTCTTACGAGGAGCAGCTGAAGGAACTGAGCTGTTCAGTCTGAAGGAGGCTGAGAGGAGACCTTATTCCTCTCTACAACTACCTGAAGGGAGATTGTTGTGAGGTGGGCATTGGTCTCTTCTCCCAAGAAACTAGTGATAGAACAAGAAGGAATAGCCTCAAGATACACTAGGGGAAGTTTAAGCTGGGCGTTAGGGAAAAGTGTTTTACTGAAAGGGTTGAGGCATTGGAATGAGCTATGCAGGGAGGTGGTTGAGCTGTCATCCCTGGATTTGTTTAAAAGCTGTGCAAATGTGGTGTTTGGGGATATGGCTTAGTGGCAGACTTGGTAGAGTTGAGTCTGTGGTTGGACTTGATCCTGAAGGCCTTTTCCAATCAAGATGGTTCTATGACTCTATGAAAGCCTTTCCTGGTCAGAGTCAAGCGATTCCAGTTATTAGCGTTGTGTTTGGGTGAAACTTGCCTTTGTACGTGGAGACCTTGTGGTGTTCTCTCACTATTTCAAGTGGTCCTCTGCAGGCTCTGGTGATGGGTACCTCCCCACAGCCCCTAGTATCTTTAAGCGCTGCTGCAATCCATGGTCCTATCACTGAATTGTGACTGAAAAACGGTAATGGCAGGAGCCCGGACAGGGGCACTGTGAGCAGAGAAAGGAAATCTGGAATAGAGCTCTCCAGAGGTCCCTTCCAGTCCCTACGACTGATCTAGGTGAGCTTGCTTTCATCTTGAGCAGCTGTGTGTCTGCCGATCTTTGAAGCAGGCAAGAGACAAACAGGGCTGGGCTGGGCCACCTCGTATTTCAGCATGGGGCCTGCACGGAGCAAATCCGCCGAGCGTGGCGGCCACGAACCCCGACGCCTCGCCCGGTGCCTGCGAGCAGCGCTGCAGGCAGGGCCGGGCTGGCCTGAGGTGGAGACCCCGCCCGCCCGCGCTAATGGCACCAGCCGCTTGCAACGGCTCCCACGGGCTCTGAGCCCGGAGTCCCGGCGGCATCCAAGCGTCACCGCGCCGCTCCGGCAGGGGGCAGCCAAGGGCCGCGTTGCCGCCGGGGCCTCAGCCGCTGAGGGGCCTGAAGGCAGTCGCTAGGTGGTTGGTGGTGGTAACAAGTGGAGGTGCGCGGTACCCCCGGCCTGCCTGGTGGCGACTGGCGCCTTCCTTAGCCGCTTCTAGGAAATAAAAGGTATCTTTTTTTTTTTTTTTTTTTTTTTTTTTCCCCNTTTTTTTTTTTTTTCCCCGCCCTTCTCCCAGGCGAGGAAGGAAACGACCTCAAGTTGCACTAGGAAAGGAACATTAGGAAAAACTTCTTCACTGAAAGTGGCATCAGGCACTGAAATAGGCTGCACAGGGAGGTGGTGCAGTCATCATCCATGGAGGTGTTTAAAACACGTTTGGATGAGGTGTAACAGCTGTGCAAAGGAAAATGTTAGGTTATGGTTGGACTCGATGATCTTAAGGTCTTTTCCAACTAAGATTCTATGACTTTGAAGAGTCCTGTTCCTGGTAAGGGCCCCGTGAGCATCTTCCACTGGCAGATGGGGCTTTAGATGGTGTTGAGAAGCAGGAATGGCCCAACTGCAGAGATGTTGTGTGGCTGTCAGAGTTCTTTGCGTTTTGATGCTTGAAGCTGGCTTGGGAGAACATGGCTGCTGTGCAAAGCTAATTGTATAACCTCACCCAGCACACCACTGCTAGCAATTTCTTGGTCAGATGAAAATTTGATTTGGGTGGGGTTTCATTCTCCATCTGATTTAGTTCAGCTTAACTTTTTTTTTTTAAATCACTGAATGGCAGGGCTTGAAGTGACCTCTGGAGTTTCAGTCCAACCCCACTGCTAACATGGATTCAGCTAGATCAGGTCACAGAAGAGTGTGTTCAGTGAGTTTTTGAAGTCTCCAGAGAAGGAGATTCCGCAGCCTCTCTGGGCAGCCTGTTCTAGTGCTCCACCATCAAAGTAAAGAAATTTCTCCTGAAGTTCAAGTGAAACCTCCTGTGTTAGAGTTTGTACCCCCTGGCCACCACTCAGTCCCATTCTCATCACCTCCACCCTTTAGGTATTTACATACATCAATAAGATCCTCTCTCAGTATTTTCCAGGCTGAACAGCTACTGGTCTCTCAGCTTCTCCTTATTATAAAGGATAAACATAAGGACATCATATTTTACACATAGAATAAAAATGCAGATGTGGCATAGAGCAGGACTTGATTTAAAAACTGTGTGGACAAATCGGGGAAATGGTCAGGAAGAAACAAGAGGCAGCTGAATAAGTGGAAGGCTGTACACTTGAGCAGCAAAATTAACTCCATCAGTATAGAGGAGAGTGCAACGGGTTAAGTAGCAGTTCTTCAGAAAGAGGATCAAAAGCTGAATGTGAGTGAGCTATGTCATGGTGTTGAGGTGAGGAAAAGAAGTTGAGGGGAGATGTGGGGTAATTGGATCCAGCCCAGCAGAGAGAAGGAGCGGAAGTTGAGAAACCATTACCTACAGGGGAAGCCTGAAAGAACTGAAAAGCTCTAACCCAAAGGTGGAGAGAACCAAAGTCTTTAAGCACATGAAAGGACATAATCTTTGCTCCTTGTATGTGGTGGAGAAGAGGGGGAAAAAAATAGAAAGAAAAGGCTTAAGTCACAGCAGGAAAGACTCCATTTAGATGTTAGGAAGAACTTTCTAATGACAGGGATAATAAAGAATGGGCTGCCTGGGGAGTGGAAAGCTGTAAGATCAAGTTAAGCAACATCTGTCAGAGATGTCCAAGGTTTAGGTGATCCTGCCTTGAGTTAGCAGGATGGACTGGTCTGACCTTTCAAGGTCCCTTTCAGCCCTAATGTTTCAGTGGTTCTGCAGGCCAACATTAATCTTCTTAATGGTATTTAAACAGTCAGCAGCTTCTCTTAAGTAGCTCCTAGCAAGTCTCTTCTCTTGCCTGTGGTTTAAAATTAACTTAATTTCCGTGCATCACTTTCACCCTCCAGCTCCCAAGTCCTGCACAACCAACTAGCAGCTGAATTGCTTGTCTGCTTGTCAGTACCTTCCTTGTGGCTCCAGCTACCCACAGTAAAAAAGGAAGGATAAAAATGCTGTATGTTGGGGCCAATGTGAGGGTGGCCTCTTTTTCTGTGTGTATACACAGGAGGTCTAGTCCCTCTTCTTGTGATACCCAGATTTCATGTTGTGGTTATTTCATTTTTGTGTGCTTCAGAGACTTGCCTTTCCATGCTGTCTGCAGCTCTGAGGGAGCATGTCAGGCCCTGCCTCTGGCAGATGCTGGCCTGTTTCTGAAGGAGTCATATCAGACCATGGGTCTTCACTGTTGATTCAGCACTAGTCCAGGCCTGAGTATCCAAGCCCAGACACTGCCCAATGTGCATGGTGATAATTACAGCATAATTACAGTGTGTTGTACACAACACACTGTCCACAAGCAATCTCTCTTCAAGTGGAGCAGACTCCAGAAAGAAAGAGTGGTGTTGACTCTCAGTCTGGGAGTGTATCCTTCCACTCCTTGAAACTACTCATGAAAGTGAATTTAAGTTTTTCATCTGCCAGCACCAGAGGAAAATGTTAGGCCATGACAAGCAGTATCCGCAATCCTTGTTTAGCGTCCTCAGAAAACAGGAGAGGTGGTGAGTGTGTCCTGAGGGCAAGGTGTCTGCAAATTTACTAGTTATTTGCTTAAAACGGAAAGGACAATGTTTCCATAGCTGGGAAAAACAGTCCCTAATGAGAGAGGGAACCACTCCATGCAAGTCATAGACTTATAGAATGCCTTGGGTTGGAATGGACCTTTAAGATCAACTAGTTACAACTCCCCTGCCATGGGCAAGGGCTCCTTGGAAAATGACTCCCTGCCAGGTGCTGAGCTCCAGCTGTGGGTTGTGACTGGGGTGATGCTGTTCAGTGTGACCACAAAAATAGGCAAGCGTAGCGCCAAGAGGATCACTTGCGCTGTGTCACAGCTGCGAGATCAGTGATACAGTAGATACCCACAAACAAAACGAGGTTATCCAAAGTCAGCAAAATGTGAGGCTTCCAAACCTCCATTGCATTCTCCCTAGTTATTTATTTAATCAGAAAAGATGACATTTCTGTAGCTGGGGAAAATCATCCCTCATGAAAAGGGGAACCACAAGTATCTTATCTGCCCACAGAGAAGCAGTTGCAATTTCTCCCACTAATCTTCTCCAGAGGCTTTAACAAGCCAAGTTAATTGTGGGCCAGATAGACAAGCCTTCACATTCAGTTTTGTATGAGAGCAAGGTCCTACGTGATAGGTAAGCATTAAGAATGTTATTTTATGTATGTGTGAGTGACGTATGGAGAAATGAAGCAGCCACTGCAGCAGCAGGTTGGAATACAGTGTAATACAGCGTCTTTCCCTTCTTGGCTCTGAGCCCCTTCTTCCAAACTGTGCTGCCAACTCTGAAAGGTGGGGGGGATTCTTATTTATATGCATAATAAAACACCACCTGAATGCAGCCGAAGTTCTACCTTTGAACAACATTAACATGCTTGTGACTTCATTTACAGCTATTTCACTTTGCCTCTCTCAATGCTGGGAATGAGAGTTTCAGGTGTGCTCTCCTTAAAACAAAAACAAAACTACTGTGAAATATGTGCATGAAAAGTTGGCTGTGCTTTTGTGGAACCAAACCATACAGTAACTGCTTTGTGCACAAATTGTACAAAGGCACAGGTCCACTCCCTTGAAAATGTATTTATCAGATCTGTGACAGTATGAATCCAACTCATTAAATAAGACCTCATTTTTTAAAAGGAGTCATAGAATAGGTTTGGTTGGAAAAGACCTCTAAGGTCATCGAGTCCAATCATCAACTTAACACCACCATGGCCACTAAAACACATCTCAAGAGTGTTAGGTCCAATCTCACAAGGCCTTTTCAAGGTAAAGGTGAAGCAAACTTACTCTTTGGTTGCTGTGGTTTGGGAGAGGTTTATTGGAAAGTGCTGCAAAAATCACAAGCTTTCTAGAGATATTCTGAACACTGCTGTATCCCATGGGATTCAGGGGAAGGGTGAGATTAGCTGCCTACATGTAAATTTATTTGAATGAAGCGCAGCACAATATTTCAAGATAAGAGGAAATCGGGAGGTGTTTTATTCTTTGCCCACGCACCATCAGCACCTGGGGACCTCAGATCCAGCTACACTTGAGCACCCCTCGTTTTGGGCATTGCAAACTTGAGGGTTTCCCATCTGAGAGGTGTTGCCAGCTGCAGCGAGCTCTCCTTAGCTCTGGAGCTGGAGCCAGGCTGTGTGCTAACACAGCATGGCTGCAGGCCTTTTTGGTGTTTTTACTCTGTGGAGTTTTTATGAGACCGTATCTGTCAAACGTATGTGTGAAGATAAATCAAACAAGCACAGCCGCAGCTATTAAATAAATGTGAAATCTGAGTGGCTTCCACCAGCCCATTGGTCCCTCCCCCTCAGCTGCAGTGTGTGCTGAGTGTTTTACAGAAACAGGAGGGTGAAAGATGGCTGGTTATAAGAAAGGGAAAGCAAAGGGGAGGCACGTCTAAGGGAAGGGGCAGGAGGAAGGCAAAGAGCTACAAAATGGGTTTGGGGCTCGTGCTGCTGAAATCCTGGGTTCAGGAAAGAACCTGTTTTGTATCTTAATGACTTTTGAAGGAGACACTGAATACAGGGATGCAGTCTGACTGCTGTCATCGCAGCCAAAGTGCAATAAAGATGGAGACTTAGCAGAGGTGGCAGTAAGGTGCTCTATGCAGAAGGGTAATGAGTTAATCAGTCTCAGACTATGTTTGGAGCTAATGCTATGTGAGCACCATGAGGTTGCTGCACCATGAATACCAAAGCATGAGAAGGACATCAAGCTTCTACATGTCTTACAGCCTGTCTTCTCTAAAATAAAATAATCTTGACCCGATCACCACTCAGATTTTCACTCTATTCCCTGAACTGTTCTTCCACCAGGAGAAGAGTGGTTCTTCTAAGGTCAGGGTTGAGGTTATTGACAGGTCAGGGAGGGCAAGGTCAGGCTTGAAACCGACTGTCTGTACCAAAGCTGTCCCACATGGGGAGAAGGTCTTGCAGTTTCCAAAGACATCAATCTCCTCCCCACTTTCACCAGCTATTCACCTCTCCCAGTTTTAAGTGGAAGAAAATACAGCCAACCTCTTCAAGCCCTTGTGTCGTGCCTCTGAGAGCTGCATTCTTGCTCTCGAGTGCTCAGTCACCGAAGCAGAATAGCCAATATATCACTCCCAGTGTCTTTATTTGGGGCTTGAAGTTGGATCAAAGTATCTGAATGCTACTGTAACCAGAAAATGATTCTTCTGATTTCTGACAATGGGGTCAGTTTTGCCTCCAAGAAAGCATTTGTTACTTCTCCCTGGCTGCACCAGGGTTTGGCTGAACATGTTTATTTACCTCAACACACAGAGAGGGCGTCCTCACAGAGGAGATGGGAACTTGACAGGAGTTGAGGGCATGGAATGGCATGGTAACCAAGTGTACAGTGCTGGTGCCAGAGAAGAAGCAGGTGAGGCAGCACTATGCCATGTGCTCTGGATGTAGCCCATAAGGCAGAAGTGTGGGACAAAGATTATTGACCTGCCTCCTACACCTGTAAAAATGTTGCACCTCCATTGATCACAGGATCACAAGATGTCAGGGGTTGGAAGGGACCCAAAGAGATCATCGAGTCCTGCCAGAGCATGACCATACAGTCTAGCTCAGGTCACAGAGGAATGCATCCAGACAGGCCTTGAAAGTCTCCCTTTTTGACCCATAGAATATATTCTTCTGCACATAGGGTGTCATGATGTCTCTTGGTCTTTCTGTGTGTATCACCAACATTCAACTGAATGAAAACAAATACTCAGAGATGGTTTTTGCCAGTAAAAACGTACAAGGAAAGAGAAGGCTAATGTACTGCCAAGTGCATTTCCACTGAGTTTCTAATGCAATGCAAAATGAGTATCAGTAATAATTAGCAATGCATGTGAGATTACCACTGAATAAATGATCTGTGAGCACCCAAAAGGTCAGGAAAACACTTAGAACAAATCTTTCTTTGAAAATAAATAATCCAGATTGGATTCTGTGGACTCATAGGGCCAGGTTGCTTAGCTGTTGAGCTGATGCTGTTATTTTCAGTGAAATCTAAATCAGCCAATTTACACAAGCTGAGAATCTGATCCTAAGTTTTCTGACGAATGTCAGAGTCATTATTCATGTTAAATATTTAAGAGGCTGGCTTTTTATTCAGTGATGGCATTGATGTTTTTATTTTAAGTGTGCTGTAGGTCCTGGTACATAGCCTATGCATGCAGCTCCAAGTGATTCAGTTGCCACCTAATAGCAGAAATACTGAGTTTATACCTTCATGTCACTGGAGAACAATTTTATTGTAATCTCGAATAACAGAAAGCACAATTCAGAGGTCCTGAAGTGCTTCATTGTCAGGGTAGAGCATAGAGTGCATTTTGAGTTTAGACAGTGAACGCAAGAGGAAAAGATGGCTGTGACTGATGGCAGTGATGTTCCTGCATCTTATCTGTGCATATAAGACACCTAACAACGCCTACTCTGCCATTCAAAGATGAAATGTAGGTTTATAATATGTCTTACTCCTAAAACTGTGCTCCCCAGTGGTGCATCCATTCACAAATGGATGTGGGGCAGAGGTAACACAACAGTAACTATCAATTCTCTGGTCTTCAGTTTATCCTACCTCTTGCTCCTGCAGTCACCAGTCCTTTTGTTTACACTGTTGCTCTGTAACCAGTGTAAGAACCTTAAGATCAAGCTAGAGCTACTGGCTTTGACATCTACCATACTGCCTGTTGTGAGAAAAACCTCTCATGCTGGGATCTGTAACGTGCTTTTGGGCACAGGCAACATGGACAGTTGCCTTGGGTGCTAGTCTTGCAGTCTTTCTTTACTTGGCCTGAAGAAGGCAGGCACTGGGTGCTGCTGGGAAAACATGAAGGCAACCCACTGTTTTCTCATTGCCTGCAGCCATATCCCTCTGTTCTTGTCACCACCAGCACTGGCTGGCTGCAAGAAGCTTCCTTTTACAGCAGCAGTACAGCAGCAGTAGAGGCTTCCCCACCACATCCCTCCAATGGCACTGGGAGCAGAAAGCCCTGCCTCCAGGGTTTTCAGTGCTCTCCTGTCTGGCCCTGCATCCTTCACCTCACCTGAACAAGGTTAGTCTTGACTGGCCCTTCTTGCTCTTCATCTGAAGAAGCAAAAAAAAGATCAGTGACACCTTCTGCAGATAAGGGATTATAAGATGAGTAAGTGGAAAGAGACAGAGGGCAAAGTCATTTTTGGGAGACATTCTAAGGAAGGATGAAACATCCTACTACTCACTGCCTGTCCCACTGAATACTCTATAACAAGGCCCTCCTCTTGTAATGGACCCTTTCCATCCTTTCTCCTCAGTCAGCTTCCCTCAGAAGAGATGCTGAGCCCCCCCAGATCTCTGTTCTTCCCTCAAGATCCCTGAGGGAGAATACCTTTGTGATTCCTGAAAGCTATCCAACCTATCCTTGAAGCTCTTCACTTAGGGAGAATTCATGCCTGCACACTACACATCGTTTCCATCTGTTTTTCCTAGTATATTTGTAAACATCGAGTTTAAATCTCTCTTACTGCAGTTTAAGCTTTAAGCTCTGATTTTGGGCAAGTAGAAGCAACTGGTGCCTTTCTCCTTTTGCTATAATCTTTCATAAACACTGATTTTTCCTTAGCTCTTGAACCTCATGAAGGTCTTAAATGCAAGAAAACCCAGGTCAGGTGAGGAGCGGAAGAAATACAAAACAAGATTAGGAAGACCATCAGGAGGCTATTCTCCATCTTTCTGCGCTAAAGTGGTCAGCAATGCCTGAGCTGATCCTGAGAGCCTCTTGGTCTGGTGGTGGTAATCCCACAGCCTTCCCAGGCAATGAGTTTAAATGCTTCATTATCATAAAGATTTCCCTAATGTTTAGCTTGCATCTTTGTTTAAATCTTCCTTATGCTTGTCCCATCTTCACGGTCAGTTTCTTTCCTGTCTCCTTTTCTGGGAACATTTTCCCTCAAAAAGATGGGCATGGTCAGTCTCAAGATCTTCCTTAGGAAACTTTTGTTGCTTTTTATCAAACATCGAGACTGTGCTAATCCTTGGTCTTCTTTTCTTGAGGCTAACCTTTATCAAGTCTTTCAGATTTCCCCCCCCCCGCCCAGATCATGTTCTCTAGACCTCTGATTGATTATTCTTGTTTTCTTCTGGACTGTATCTAATTAGCCCACATATTTTTTTGGCTTTTCGGAGAGTATGGCATGAATGACAAACAGCTCAGTTTTTAATCTGTGCTAAACCTCAGCTCCAGTAGTTCCATATCCATATTTGTGCAGTCAGTTATTCCTCATTGTGGAGTCTTGCATAGATTCCTACTGTGTCTTTTCTTTTTTCCCCCCTCACTGTTTCTTTAATTTGTTAGGCTGTTGTTGTTTGGGATCTTTTTGTAATTCTAATCTCGTTTTGATGTACTTGCAGATCCTTCCAACTTCAAGCATCCTACAATCTTAGTCATCTTTCTTCTACTTCACAGTTCCAAGTCACTTGTAGTAGGGAGACAGAAACATGCACATCTCTATTCAATAGGTTCCTGTATGAAGAAAGTGAAATCCTGTTCAGAGCCTTCTGGGTACCAGTGCTGTGTCTGCTCCGCGGTAGATAGACCACACATTCCTTGATGGTTTATGAGAATTTCATGCAAGACTGTGTCAAAGTCAAGTCAAGATACTGACATCTGCTTCTCCTTACTGGCCTGCGAGGTCTGTCTCCCTGTTTTAAAATAAAATTAGATGGGTTTGTCAAGACTAAACTATGAAGCTAATATTGGTTGTTACTTATCCCTTGACATTCCAGTTCCTTACAAATCTCTTTTTTCATTATTCATTCCAGAATTTTTCCTGTAATTGAAATTAAATTCATTAGTCTACGATTCCCCAGCTGCCTTTAATTTTTCCCAAGACTTTCTGATTTTGACTTTCCTTACTTTTGCTATGCTTGCATACTAGTTCTTAGTAATCCAGCCTAGGTTTCGTTCTCTATACATAACTTCTTTGTGCTGAAGGTGAACAGCAGCAGTCTAGTCAAGCCGGTCTTTTGCTGTACTCTTTTTCCTTTCTCTGCACTGGTGTGGAGCTTGCTTGGGTAAACCATGACTTGCTGCCTTCTTGTCCCATCTGGGTGCAAAAAATCTCCCATTATCACCAAAGCCTGGGCTGTGGTTGAAATCCACTAGTTTCTTCCTGTCTTGAAGGTTTGCAGGAGACATGCCATGATGATGTGGCCTACATCTGATGACCCACAGGCCACCCTATGCTGTTGATGCTCATGTTTTCTTCTAAGCTTTATTAGCTATAGCATTTCTGGGCCACCCACCTCAGCCCTGGTGCAACTATTTTTTTTCATTTTTTTCAGTCTTGTCAGAAATGATTGGCATGAATGGGATGGCCACATTTGCAGCAATACCCAGCAACTATCCAGTTCAGCTACTCTGAGGGATACTGAGCACCCCTGGGAAACTAGAGCCCTCTCATCCCAATTATTTTTCTTAGTCTTTGAAGTTAATGTTATATCTGCATTACCATACTGGCAATGAAGTCTTAATTCAAGCCATCTTTGGATAATGTTTGCTCAGGTATAGTATCTTGAAAGTGAAATCATTGCTGCACCTTTCCCAGAAAGAATAAGCCATTGTTTGCCACATTTAATTAAGTTTTCCCCTCAGTTCACACAGCCTCCCACATCCAGATCTGAAGTTAGTTTTATAGTTTCCCCTCAGCTTTTTCCTTTGATCCTAAAGTAGCTGTCACCTCAGTACCTACAGCCCTTCCTTTCTCACCTTGGCCAGCATAAAATGTGTTTGTGTGTTAATGGCTTTCTCCTCGGGGGCTGCTGTCTCTCTTTACTAGTCAGCTGGATGCTGGATGAAACAATTTTCTGTGCTGGTTCAAGTATGTCATATATATATATATATATATATTCCCCTGCCTGTGTTTTATGTTCCATCTCAGCTTTCATTCATAGGAAATGATTCTGTTTTAGTTCATTTTGTTTTGGAAAGTGAATCCATTGCCAAGGGAATGCAAGAGATTTCCATAGACTGAGTCCAAGTTTAGTGCAAGAAGGTGCTGCAATAGACTTTGCCACACACAGCCTGCTGCTGCTCCTCACTCCTGTGCTGCAAGAGGCTGTTCCCTCCTCAGAGCCTCCTCAGCACCAGCCGTACTCAAACCAATGTGTCTTAAGTTGTGTGGAGTCTCTGCTTTGGTCAGCCAGCCCTGTGACCTGCTCCCTTCACCTTATCTGACTTCTGCCAGCCAGCTTGCTCTATACCTGAACTAGAACCAAGGCTTGAACCCTCAGGTATGCACGCTGGGGAAAAAGCTGCCTTGACAAACATGTATTACAGCAACCAACACAGGAGAAGAGCAACCCTTCAGGTTACAGTGAAGAAGGCTTAAAACTTAAAAGAAAAGAAAAGGAAAAAAGAGAAATAACAGGGAAAAAAAGAATCCACTTGACGTAAATAATCCTGTGCTACTGTGATGTAAGTGCAATTATGATTAGTACTATTTTTAGACTATTTGTTGAGATAAAGTTCTGCAACAAAAGTTCTTTCTTTAATACTTCACCCCGAGTGTTGCTTCAGCAGCATGACTTAGAAACCTCAATCTAATGATAGCTTGTCTGCTGTAGCGCCTCATTTGGATGCTGCATTTGACCATTCTGCATCAGTCAAGACTCAAAATGCTCAATTAGTAGAATGAATCCCAAGTATAAAGTAGATAGCACATTTTCTCTAGTGTGCCACCAAATAAGTGCTTTTTAGCTCTGGTACTGGGATGAAAGAGCATGATCCATCTCACGGGCATGGTGTATAAAGAGGAAGGGGGCTGATACACAGGCATGCTGTATAAAGAGGGAAGAAAGGAGTGACTGCATATGGAGTGAAGTGCCAGAAAAGAGATGTGTGGAGCTACATAGAGGGCCCCCAGTCTGCTCCCCTGCTGCTCCTCAGAGGTAAAATCTTAAGCAGCTGTAATCGGCGACAGATGCTGGCTGCTAAACCAGGGCTCTGCTCCATTTCAAGAGAGGGGAGTGAAGAGGGCAAAAAGAGATGTGTGTTAGAGTGGTATGTGAGGAGCTACTGCAGATTACACTCTCTGAAAAGAACAAATGTTGTTCTCTGGCATTTCCTCTAGACTAACTTTTGATAAAGAATGTACCCACATTTGTAAAGAAGAAGGCCTAGAGAAAATATCTGTGATTTTTTATTTCTGCTTTTCTTTTCTCCTTGGTAGATTGCTATGTTACTGAGCTTAATGAGTCTTACTTCTACAGATCATTTTCAAATTCATGCTTACATTACGATCCAAAAGAATGAAGAGAAAAATACCTCTGTCCACAAAAATGTCTGTCAGAGGATGAACAAAAGTCTACTTCGGAAATGAGCACTGTCTCTGTCTTTCTCATAAATATACACATATACCCTTGCTAGGCAGATCACTAAGAGGAGTTAAGGCCAAATCTGGAACAAGGGAAAACTCTCAGTAGAAGCAGTTCAGCAGATGAACGTTTATTTCATTCACTGCAGCAGCAAAGAAAAAACAAAAAAATCAAACCCAACAAAACAAAAATATTTATTGGTGCCTGTGTCTGGTTTGCCTGCAATGACCTCTCATTCCTTCAAGCCAAGTCCTTTCTTTCTGCAGATCTCCATGTATGGTTGGCATTCCACAATTAGGGAGACATTAATAAATAAGTGTCAGATATGCAAGGACTTCAGCCTTTCCTAGAGCTTACACTGCCCGAAGTTCATCTCCAAGTGCTCCCTCTTCATTCCAGGCAGCACTCAGGGTGCTTAGGGTTTGTGAACAGGAACAGTATGGGCTCAATGCTGGGCCAGGCTCTGAAGCTGGAGTCAGAGGGGGTGGGGGTGCAGATAGTATTGGCTTGAACTGAATGCCATTAGATATTGGTCTACACAGCGAGCCAAGAACTTGGGTGGTAGCTATTGTTGTGACTCATGATCAAGAAATGTTGTTATTACATAATGCTTTACAATGGGCTGAGTCCTGATGCAAACAATGGGGATCCAGCTTTGCTGAACATGAGCACTAAAGAAAGTCTCAGGGGGAAAAGGGACAGAAATGCCTGTAGGAAGAGAGTGCAGTGTGGCACAGAGGAGACTGTATGAATCATCAGCAACAGGATTCAGTTGCATAGGTGGCTTCTGTGGTATTCTGAGTATACCTGCCACAGAATACCTCAGGCGGGACAGGATCTTGGCAGGGCTGCAACCTTGGCTCCCACTCAGAGCAAGGCTATTTTCAAAGTTAGATTGTGTTGCTCAGGACTTTGTCCATCTGAGTTTTGAAAATCTCTAAGGATGGGGATTTTACAGTCTCCCTGTGAAACCTGTTCCAATGCTGAAACATCCTTCTGGACAAGATTTTTTTCCTTAGCTCCAATGAGCATTTCTCTTGTTGCAACCTGTGCCAATTGTTTTAAGTCCTCTCACTGGGCTCCTCCAGGTGTAGTTTAGCTTTACTACTCTTTAACCTGCTTTAGATAACTGAAGACTGCAAATAGATTCCATCTTAGCCTCCTTGGCTCCAGGCTAAATAGGTCTCTTTCTCTTAGCTTCTCCTGATATGCTCTCTGTAGGCCCCACACCTTAGTGGGATGTAATTTCCTCTGCCCTATCTATTTGGACAGTAAGGTTCTTTGGGGTGGGTATTGTTACTTAGTACATGCATAGCAACTGGTAGACCTCCTAGATCTCTCTGTGGGGGTCTCACAAGTCAACTGCACAGAACTAAATAATAAAGCACAAATGAACTTTGGAAGCCCCTTGAGAATTTGTAATCTTCAGAGGGGCCTGAAGATGTGATGAGTTAGAATGAGGAGGTAATCTTTCTCCTTGAGGTAACCCCATTCCCTTGCCTTGCTGGAAGTCAGAGAGGGGCTGTAAGCAAAGCTGCAGGCTCACTTGGAGAGCAGGATGGAGAAGCATCACTGAGTGCTTGGTTATGATCTTATAGATGCCCTCATCTTCTAAAGCAAGATTTTAAATACCTGAGCTATCCCTAACAGGTGTTTATCTGGCCACTTAAATTTCTCCCATGAAGGTGAGAGTCTTCAGTGTCCATCATCAACTTCAAAGACTCCTTATTGCTGCTCTATTGACCTAAGTCTTTGCTGCAAACCAACCCCAGTTCTCCTTGTTCTCCCTTGGACTCTAATCTTTAGGATAAGCCCTTATGTTCCCTCATAGTTCTATCTTCTCCAGACTAAACAAAGCCAGTTCTTTAAATCTGCCAGCTAAAGCCTTTATCTGCTTGCTCTTGCACCCTGGAGTGCTCCCCAGTTTGTTTAGCCAGTTTGGAGAGTGCTGTGCGTGGCATCCGCAGCTGAGGCGCAGAGCTGAGTGCAGCGGTCATTTTCTCCCATGCCTGGCCTATGAATCCCTTGTTAATGGGTCCCATCAAGAGACTGGCTTGTTTTGAAAGAGCATGACAGTGTTGACTAAGTTTTTGTCTGCAATCCTGGGAGCCTTTCCTGCAGCAGTGCTCTTTATCCAATTAGTCACCACTCTGCGTCTGAGTTCCAACACCTCGCTGTGGTATTTTGTGCTTGCTCTTGCATGATTTCCATCCTGCTGATTTGAGACCGGTTCTCCAATTTATCTAGATTATTTTGAAATCTGCTGCTGCCTCCCCACACAGACCCCGTGGCTGCAATTCCTTCCAGCTCAGTGGTGTCCATGAATGTTACCCTCATTTCTCTGCAATATCCCTGATGTGTTGTGGTCCCTATTAACTCTACTTCTGTGGTCAGGCAAGCTGTTGAACTATGTGGTGCCCTGGGCAGAACCCTGATTGCAGCAAATGCAGTTGCTAACCCTTTGGAACAGTGTCTCTCCACTGGTAAGCCCACATCTGGAGTACTGGGTCCAGGTCTGGGCTCTCCAGTTCATGAGGCAGACGGACATACTAGACACAGTCCAAAGGAGCACTACAAGGATGATGAAAGGACTGGAACATCTGTCTTATGAGGAAAGGATGAGAGACCTTGGGGATGTTTAACCTGGAGAGGAGAAGATCAAGAGGGGATCTTATTAATGTTTATGAATATCTGAAGGGCAGCTGACGATAAGGGGCCAGTCTCTTCAGTGATGCCCTGTGATAGGACAAGGGGAAATGGACACAAACTGGAACATAGGAAGTTCCACCTCAACAGGAGGAAAAACTTTTTCAATGTGAGGGTGATGGAGCACTGGAACAGGCTGCATAGAAGGTCTATAGAGACTTTCAAGACCTGTCTGGATATGTTCCTGTGTGGCCTACCCTAGGTGATCCTGCTCTAACAGGTGGTTGGACTCAGTGATCTCCAGAAGTCCTTTCCAACCCCTGCCATTCTATCATTCTATGGTATGACTGTAAGCTGTACAGTTACTTGTAGGATGATTTCACCCACTGCAGGTTCCTGGTTGTTCATGAGGCAGTTTTCCAGCACACCAGAGGGCACTGGTTACTGAGCTATGGTCTCTGCTGTAGGGTTTCTGGGAGCAGCACTGCTAAGCACTAAGCAAAGGACTTACCCAAACAATCTACCTTGCGGTTCATGAATGTGAGGAACTGAACTGTGAAAAATAAACGTGAGGAACTGAACTGTGAAAAATATCCAGAGGGAATTTTGGCCAGAAAGATATGCTGACGGGTCAGGCAGACTTAGAATCATAGAATTGTTGAGGCTGGAAGAGACCTTTGAGACCATCAAGTCCAACCACTTGCCTAGAGCTCACAATCCCACCACTACTGCTAAGCTACTACCACTAAACCACATCCCTCAGCACCACATCCATGTGTCTTAAATATCCCCAGGGGTGGTGACTCCACTACCTCCCTGGGCAGCCTCTTCCAGTGCTTGATAACCCTTTCAGTGAAGAAATATTTCCTAATATCCAACGTGAACCTCCCCTGGCCATTTCCTCTTGTCCTGTCACTTGCTGTATGTGACATGAAACTGACCTTCACCTCACTCCGAATTACCTTGAGGTAGTTGCAGAGGACGATGAGGTCTCCTTTCAGCCTCATCCTCTGAAGACTAAACAATCCCAGTTCCCTCAGCCATTCCTCATATGACTTGTGCTCAAGGCCTTCACCAACTGAGTTGGACTTCTTTGGACATGCTCAACATCCTTCTTGTAGGNGCCATTCTATCATTCTATGGTATGACTGTAAGCTGTACAGTTACTTGTAGGATGATTTCACCCACTGCAGGTTCCTGGTTGTTCATGAGGCAGTTTTCCAGCACACCAGAGGGCACTGGTTACTGAGCTATGGTCTCTGCTGTAGGGTTTCTGGGAGCAGCACTGCTAAGCACTAAGCAAAGGACTTACCCAAACAATCTACCTTGCGGTTCATGAATGTGAGGAACTGAACTGTGAAAAATAAACGTGAGGAACTGAACTGTGAAAAATATCCAGAGGGAATTTTGGCCAGAAAGATATGCTGACGGGTCAGGCAGACTTAGAATCATAGAATTGTTGAGGCTGGAAGAGACCTTTGAGACCATCAAGTCCAACCACTTGCCTAGAGCTCACAATCCCACCACTACTGCTAAGCTACTACCACTAAACCACATCCCTCAGCACCACATCCATGTGTCTTAAATATCCCCAGGGGTGGTGACTCCACTACCTCCCTGGGCAGCCTCTTCCAGTGCTTGATAACCCTTTCAGTGAAGAAATATTTCCTAATATCCAACGTGAACCTCCCCTGGCCATTTCCTCTTGTCCTGTCACTTGCTGTATGTGACATGAAACTGACCTTCACCTCACTCCGAATTACCTTGAGGTAGTTGCAGAGGACGATGAGGTCTCCTTTCAGCCTCATCCTCTGAAGACTAAACAATCCCAGTTCCCTCAGCCATTCCTCATATGACTTGTGCTCAAGGCCTTCACCAACTGAGTTGGACTTCTTTGGACATGCTCAACATCCTTCTTGTAGGGAGGAGCCCCAAACTGAACACAGTATTTGAGGTATGACCTCTTTTTTCTATAGCTCCGTAAATAACCTGAACACCCTGGGCAGCTGGGGAGGAGAGGGGTATTATCCTAGGGGTGCATCACTATGGACCTGGAGGCACATGCAGGCCCAGACTTGACCTCATGAACTCTGGGCTGACCCCAAGAAGCACCAAGTTGTGCCCAGGCCCAGGGGCTCCCCTGGGGGCTGAGCCTGGAGCAGGACCTGGCAGTGCCATGGAGGCTTCCCCTCGATGCCTCATTGTCTTCAGGCCCCAGCCACCAGGCTGGGATATGGGTTAGCAGATTTTTTCCACGCTGTTTCTCCAGGATCCCTGACAGAGCCCATCAGAGCTGCCTTTTATCAGCGCTGCACGCTTTAGTGAGCCTGTCATGACTCACACACAATGTGCTCTGTGCCGGATTAATCCGGCCGGCTTTCATGCTCAGATTGTGGGCAGTGGGCAGGCTGAGGGTGCAAGAGGATAGACAGGGATTGCAGGGCTAGCAGGGGCCCATGAGATGGGCAGACGCAATGACTCTGAAGCACTAAGGAGGAGGACTTCATTTTGAGGTGATCTGAAGGGGCAAAGAGAAAACAAGCCAAGGGGTACTAAAAGGAAAGGAGAGCAACAGGTGTGTACGCGATCTTGCCACTGCAGATACTTGTTGCTCTGACTTTTTAATTGGAGCCACGCCAGGGAATCATGTGGACGTTGTCAGCCTTATCAGTGACTTTGTTTGCACTGCAGCCTTAGCTTCATGCCATCCCCTTTCCCAGAAGTGCCAGGGTTTGCCCTGGAGGAGCAGAATCACTCCTTTGTCTGAAGAAGCCAGAGGCAGGAGGCAGCCCTTGCCACATGATCATTTCCTGCCACCTCTTGAGCCTCTCGAGCTCCTGGCACACTTCATGTTATTTCTGCTGCCAAATAATCCACTCAGCCAATAGTTATCTATCCCCAACTTGTGGGGACACATCATAGTAAGCAAGTTTTGCTAGATTTCCTGCAGCTCTGCTGTTTTAGAGACCAAATTGTCATTGGTTCAGCTGGTTTTGTGCTCATATGCTAGGTTCTTGAGAGCATAGTTTGGTATGCACCCTTGTTTCATAGCTCCATCCAACCCTAAGAGAGAGGGAGAGAGAGATTTGAAAATTCAGGTGCAATAGCATTCTCTGAAGCTGGTAATACTTTTGATTTAAGTATAACATTTCTTTGATATACAAATAAATCAGTTGAAGATCATTGCTCAAGGGGGCTTGCATATCAGTGACACAGGTATGTTTGAAGATTTGGGTCATGAATTGAGAAAGGACAATGTTTATAGCCTGTCTTTTATATTTTCTGGACTGCAGTTTCAAAGGAATTGCAGCTCTCAAAATGGTATTGGTTATGAACTGGATGTCTTCAGAAAGGACTGCCGTGACAGTCTTCCTTGACATGTGAGGCAAGGTTAAAGAAAGCTGCTTACTTTCATGTCAGTTTCCTGCATACTGTGTCACTTTGGGATCTCTTTCAGCTTATTTGTGAAAATTATTTGCCCCTGAAATAAAGAACTGTGACACCAAGCTGGGAGAAAGAGTTATTTATCATAAAGGTAGAAAATACCCAGTAATTTATGTTCCCAGAATGGGGAATTTCTGCGAGTCCATCATTGTGGGTGTTTAGCATGCCTTGTAAATCACATCCAGACCTTGGCAATTCAAGATGAGTGAAGCAAAGTTGTATTTGTGTCTTCCAGCCTCTCTTTGAAGCAAGCATCCCCATGACATATGCTGCAACCTGAATAGTGCCTTCTGGTAACAGTCACAACAGCATGGCCTACCTCCTTGGCACTGATGCACCTTGTAGGGCAGCATTATGGACTCTGCTGCTGCCTTCACAGGAACACCAAAAGGGGCTGGACAATCGCATGTTGCAGTGCCAAGCAGGACACTTAGGCTATTTGGGGAGCCTTCCTGTGGCACATCACATCAGGCTTTGGGGCTACTGGTTCAACACCTGGTTAAATGGCCTGGTGACCTTTTATTTAATGCAGTATATATTTGCTCAGAGGGCCCTGATCTGCACTGGTTTATAAGTATGCAGAATGGACATCAAACATTACCATATCTTTGGACAAAGACTTGTGTTTCACATCCTCTTTTCACATAAAGAAAAAAACAAGGAAACAGAGGTAATTGCACATTTTTTATTTTTTTGCCAGTTAAAGGTATTCAGTCATAGTTGTAGCAATAAGTTGTGTAATGTATCACTATGTAGCTCTGTTTTACCAACTGATCATTTCATCTTCAGCCACCGAACAGCAAGGACTTTCATTCACCGCCATTAAATGCAGAATGGAGAACTTGAAACAGGTCATGGTACCAAAAGCCTCCCTTCTGTTCTGCTTTAGCAACTTTTTCCTTTTGCTTTCCACAGGTGCAAGGCCCTGATTTAGGGAGGTATTTAAACACCTCTCTAAGCTTAAGCATATGATTAAGCTTATTTCTATCTAGCAGTGCCTCTAGGCATGCTCTGAACCTTTGGCTCCAGTGACAGTGAAGCGAGCAATTAAGCAGGTGCTTTGCTGAAGCAGAGCCTAAATGACTGCTTAAGTCCTTTGTAAGAGGGAGTATAAATCCTCCTCCTGACAAGGGTGGGAGTGGGGATGGATACATGTTATTATCACTCTCTTCTTTAAAGCCTGACTTGGTCTTGCAGACTGCCTAGATCCTTCCTCATTCTGGTGGCCAGCTGGTAAGCGGCTATCACCTCTCTGAGAGTTGTAACCACGTAAGACACACTCAGATTTACAGCAACATTGACAAGATCATCATTCCTTTTACTGCAATGCAAGCTGATGGCAAGGGAAGGGATGTTGGGAGCTGGCTTGTGTTAACCCAGACAGATGGAATATGGTGAGGCTGCCTCTTGCAGGCTGCAAAGCCTTTCTGTGGTCACCACACTACTTGGAAAATGAACATCATCTCTGGCTAATTTTAATGCAGCCTATTAACTAAGCTGCCTTGCTGCACTTTGTCCATCTGGGTTGCCCCATGCATGCCAGAGTTTCCCTTTCCTTTTATTATGCATTGATTCAGGAGGCCTTTTTGACTCACACCCCTAACCTAGCCCATCAACATTAAAATCATAGAATCATGGAACGGTAGGGATTGGAAGGGACCTCTGGAGATCATTGAGTCCAACCCCCCTGTCAAAGCAGGATTACTTAGAGGGGGGCACACAAAAACATATCCAGACAGGTTTTGAAAGGAGACTCCACAACTTCTCTGAGCAGCTTAGTTCAGTGCTCTGGCACCCTCACAGCAAAGAAGTTTTTTCTCATGTCAAGGTGGAACTTTCCTGTGTTCCACTTTGTGTCCATCATTCCTCATCCTATCACAGGGCACCAGTGAAAAGAGACTTGCCCTTCTTCTTGACACTCCTCCTTACTATAGTTATAAACATTAGTAAGATCCTGTCTCAGCCTTCTCCAGGCTAACCAGCCCCAGGTCTCTCAGCCCTTCCCCATAAGACAGATGTTCCAGTTCCTTAATCATCCTCATAGCCTTCCACTGGACGTTTTATTGCTCAGCACTGGAGCACAAGCTGCAGTGCTTCACCACATCCTGCTGCCCACATGGAAAGGCATCAACCTGTGCAAAGATAAGTTGCACACACATTCCCCCCTAAAATAAAAAACACTTGGTGCCCTAAGAAAGGGAATAAACATGATGGAGAGAGGGGCCACAGCTGTAAGAGTGCACACTTATTAATCAGGAGGAAAAAAGGGGTAGGGAGGAGGCAGGGATAGATGTAGTAACCACAGAGACTTGGGCAAGAAGGGAGCTGGGGTAAGTGAGGCAGCCAAATAAGCAGAGTCCCTCCACTGAGGCCATCAATTAAAGGGCCTGGAGCTTGGTTGTTGGCAGCATGGGGGGTTGGGGTTTTATTTTTGGTTTTGGTTTAGGGTTGGGAGGTCTCAGAGCAGGGAAAGAGGGGTAAATATAGGAATTTGACCAATGCACTGATCCTCAGTGCAGGCTCCAGGTCATACTCAAGAGGCTGTGAGGCAGTGCTAGCCCAAAAAAATGGACCTGTGACTGGGGGCTGTGGTGGGAAGGTAGGCAACAGCAGGCATCCCTCTCTGCCAGGTGAGCAGCTGTCTGGCCACTCTCAACCCCCCACATTGTGGTCTCATTGCAAGGTCATACATTGGGGATGCTGTAGAGATTTTGGCCCCTGAGCTCAGACCAGGCGCTCATGCAGTACTTGAAAACTGAAATGGGTAAATAAACAGTGAGTGTGGAGCAGACCTTTGGATGAGGGGGTGCTGATCCATGCCAGCTGGGGTGGTACATGTGAAGTTACATATATAGAAATGTAAAATCACAGAATGTTAGGAGTTGGAAGGGATCTCTAGAGATCATAGAGTCCAAGATCATCTAGGGCAGGTCACACTGAATGCATCCAGGTAGTGCACATGTAAATATATGAAACACATGGGCTGTCAGGTCAGTAGTGGCTGTGGTTGCGACTCTCCAGCCTAACCCTGCACAGTTCCTGTCCCAAGCCTGCTGTCCCTGGCTAGGTGATACTGTCTCTTCCAGGAAAACATCTGGTCCTGATTTTGGGCATGCCAATGACCCAACTGCCACTGCGACTGCCCTTGGAGGCACTGTGCCCTGCAGATTAATTACTTTCACAGTTGAAAATGTGCACCTTGATTTTCAGTCTGAATTTGTCTGGCCTCAGCAGCTGGCAGCTGGTTCTCATAAAAGTCCTTTTCTGCCAGATTAAGGAGCCCTTTGATATTGGGAATCTCTCTCTCCCTTGAAGTGCTTGTAGATCAAATCACTCCTTGAAAGAAGGAGGGGAGATCGTGCCTTTTTAAATTGCACACCACAGGATGGGTTGTACAAACTTCAATCTCCTATCCTGCTGAAGCCTTTTCAGATCAAGCTGTGTGCTGTTACATCTCATGTGGCATCCACACCTGTTCCTGCATCCCTCACCTGAACCATGCAGGGCTGCTTGCCAGCCCAGAATTCTGAACACTTTCAAGATGGCAGACATGGCCACCATGGATCACCAGAACAGTAGAGACTGGGACAGACACGACAGTCAGGTCTGGCCTTGAAGGAGCTGCTCCTCAAGTGTAAAAGGACCAATAGAATGAAATTTGCTGCCATTTTTACTACTGAGTAAGTCATGTTGTGCTAAGTGGTCATGGCAGTTGAGGCTGATGGCTAGTGCAAGGAGAGAAGGAAGACTTCAAATTGGCTTGCAAATTGAGAGCAGCCCTTCAGAAAATGACTTAGGGGTGCTGGTGGATGAGAAGCTGGACATAAGCCAGCAATGTGCACTTGCAGCCAAGAAGGCAATTTGTATCCTGGGCTGTATCAAAAGAAGCGTGACCAGAAGACTGAGAAAGGTGATTCTGCCACTCTGTTCTGCTCTTCTCTGGTGAGACCTCACCTAGAGTACTGTGTCCAACTCTGCAGTCCTAAACATAAGACCTACTGGAGCAGGATCAGAGAAGCACCACAATGATGATCAGAGAGCTAGAGAATCTCTCCTATGAAGATAGGCTGGGAGAGCTTGGATAGTTCAGTCTGAAGAGGAGAAGGCTCTGGGGACACCTTATAGCAGCATTTCAATATCTGCAGGGAACCTACAAGAAAGCTGGGGAGGGATTGTTTAGAAGGGCTTGTAGCAATTGGATGAGGGGTGATGGTTTTGAACTGGAGCAGGGTAGATTTAGGTTGGACATTAGGAGGAAGTTCTTTACATGAGGTTAGTGAAATACTGCAACAGGTTGCTCAGGGAGGTGGGGGTTCCTGTCCTTGACAACAGTCAAGGTCAGACTTGGTGGGACCCTGAGCAACCTGATCTAATCAAAGATGTCCATGCTCACTTCAGGGGGGTTCAACAAGATGACTTTTGAGGGTTCCTTCCTACCCAATATGTTTTATGAATCTATGATTGTGTAACAGCAGTCTCAGAAGAACAAATTCATCTCTTGGGTTAAAGAGTGTTTAGTTACAGTAGTTCATATATGAAAAAGAGTTTATTTTTTAAGAAAAAAAAAATTGGTTTGTAGTAATTTATGAGATTAACTTTTCATAGTAGTATGGCACAAAACAGAGGAAAGGTTTCTAATGAAGCCTTAGGCTCACAAAGTGTGACAAATACCTTCTGCCCAATTTTGCAATAGAGATGTCTGTGAGAGATGGCACTCTGCAGAAGTTTTTGGCTTGTATCAGCAATAGTGTGGCAAGCAGGTGTAGAGATGTGATTGTCCTGCTCTACTAGGCACCGATGAGGCCACACTTCAAGTATTGGGTTTAGTTTTGGGCTTCTCCCTACAAGAAGGACATTGAAGTGCTGGAGCATGTCCAAACAGATTGACTAAGCTGGTGAAGGGCCTTGAACACAAGTTTTATGAGGAGCAGCTGAGAGAATTGGGGTTGTTCAGTCTTCAGAGGAAGAGGTTGAAGGGAGACCTCATTGCCCTCTACAACTTCTGAAAGAAAGTTAGAGTGTAGATGAGGGTCAGTCTCTTCTCACATGCAACAAATGACAGGACAAGAACAAATGGCCTTGAGTAGTGCTAGGGGAAGTTCAGGTTGGATATTAGGAAAAAATTCTTCACAGAAAATGTTATTAAGCATTGGAACAGGCTGCCCAGGGAGGTGGTGGAGTCACCACCCCTGGAGGTATTTAAAAGACACGTAGATGTAGTGCCTAGAGACATGGTTTAGTGGTAGTGGCTAGCATTAGTGGTGGGATTGTGAGTTCTAGGCAAGCAGTTGGACTTGATGATCTCAAAGGTCTCTTCCCACTTCAATAGTTCTATGATTCTAAGTACACCTTGTCTGAAAGGGACAGGAAAGCCATGTTGTATCCCCATGCTATTACACTCTTTGTATGTTTCTTTGTAAGCTCTGCAGCCCAGTATTGCTGCCACCTTTAATGAGATCAAAACTCACACAGAATGGCAGTTCCACTGTCATATGCATCTCCACCTGGTTGCTGGAGTACTGTGGTCTGTAACATGAGTAGTCTGAAAAACAAAGACCTTGCTGCTCTATCGTGCTTACAATTGTCTGGGGTTATAACAAGCTGAGGTTGGATATAATCAGCCCTGGTTACAACAGCTGGGGAACATGAAACACTGTCGTTGGCTAAGTAGTTTGCAAAGGGTCACCAAGGTCATGCAGGGCATCAGTGGCAGAGCAGAATCTGAACCCTGCCTCTTTTAACTCTGCCTTCTCATCACTGAACCATTTCCCAGGTGGAGCCATTCATCAGGTGTTTCAGATCAGGAAGAGCTTTCTGAGCAGCCTTTCCTACTACACTGCATTTCTAAAACAAGGAATTTCTTTCTCACAGCTGCGCATTTTAACACAGAGATAGCTACAATCCTAAGGTAAGGGTAAACAGACCTTTCCTGCAAAGCAGACCTCTAGTCCCCATCTCCTGACTTCAAGAAGTAAATCCATAAGGTATCCCAGAAGGAAGCACCAGAGCAGATCAGAAAACTTCTTTCAAAAGCTGGATTAGAATTCACCTTTGAGAAAGATTTAATTTCTTTACAGGCTTGGTATAGCCTCCAATTCTGCCTCTACCAGTGGCAAAGTAAAGCAAATTTTAACAGTTTCTTTAGCCTGTTCAAACAGGACAAGTGAGGTACTCCATCCCACCAGGGTGCTGACTAGTGGGATGTTTCCCTTATGCCTGTATCTCTATCATCAAAACTAGGGAGAGCATTTAGCTCTTTAGGCATCAAACTTCTTTCTTTCTGTGTGGTGCTCAGTGCTAATGGGAATGGAGAGGAGAAGAAAGATCCTTTCTTGTCTCAAATGCTTCTACCCTCTGTCCCGGTCTCAGGGGTCTCATGTGATATGAAACATGTTTTCCTTTCATCACTGCCCGAGAAACTCGTGTTTCTGCATTAGCATGCAAGATGGAAGCAAGCCAGCTGTTCTGTGGGGCTACTTGATGAGGATTTCATTCCAGAGATCACTTTTACCTTTTCCTGACTATTTACACAACACTTTCTGCAGCAAGAAACTTTGCTGCATCTTTACTTCTCAAGATTGTAAGCTGGATCTCTTGACCCTGTCAATAACACACTTAGACATGGTGACAAACATCTCTCACAAGAGGTTGTTCTCAGCAGGTCAGCTGTGAGGTGCTCTATGGCACAGGTGATGAAGGGGACATGGAGAAGGGAGGTGACTTCTTGTCTGACTCAGTGAAGAGGTGTTAGTAAGAGGCTATTTTGATGTTGTCAAATTTTCTACAGCCCAATGAGAATGCACATGACCCATCTGGCCTCCCAGCAAGCGCCATGTGAGATCCACTCTGCTTGTTGGCCACTTTTCAACATGCCACTTTTGTCATCTTCTCCCACCGCCTTCCATCTTGGTGCTGCTAATGCACTTCCATTACTTATAAGACATCCATTGGTGTTTGCAGCTCAGCCTTTATCATTCTCTCTCTTACCACTTTCTGATTGACATATTGAGGTCCATGGCTCAGAAGGCAATATGATTCAACACTCAGGTACCAAACACAGATCCTTGAACTCTTCCTTTCTGGCAAGGTTCGTTTTCAGAGATATTTTTAAAGAGCAACATGTTGTCATTGAACATAGTTGTATGAACACAACAATAGTGAGAACTACTGGATCAATGGCCATGGAAGCCAATGGCTTCTCAGATTAGCTGTAAAATCCATAGCATACTGGCAGCAAAACATGGACCAGAATCCTGTCTAAAAAGGGAAAAGAAAGTTCATCTTTTCAGGTGCAACAGTCTTTCTTTTTTGTATGGTCTACCAATGGGACACCCAGCTGATGCCTATCATGCTAACAGATTACTTCTGCCTTGCTGTGCGCATGGAAATAATCATAGAATCATAGAATGCCTGTTGGAAGGGAACTCAAGGATCATCTGGCCCAACCTTTCTGCCTTTAAATGGGAAGGCCCAGCACCCTGTCAAGCTAAGTCTTAAAACTGTCCAAGGTAGGGGAATCTCTTGAGACATTATTCCAACATCTACCTGTCTTCATGGTGAAAGATTTTCTTTTGGAGTTCAATCAAAATCTCTCCAGGAGTAACTTGTACCTTGACCATCACCAATCCTTTGTTCAGGATCCAGAGCATTTTGTCACTAGGGGTTCTTCTTGTGTGAAGACCACTTTATGCTGCAGGAGAAGTGAGTCTGAACTCATTGCAGTGACGTCATTCATTGCAGTACTGATCTGTAGGGAAACAGTGAATATATTCTTCCTTTTTACAAGGCCTGCATTTGCTCACTGAGAGAGGAGGCCCAGAGGAAAGCTTCCTCACCAGACATCAGCCAGACCTTGGCTGTATGACCTTACAGCTCACAGACAGCAGTTTTACTAGCACATCCAAAATAAACCTATCCTTTGTCCAGATGCACAAACTGCACGGAGGCTGTTTCATTTAGAAACCATTCCTTGGACAGCTTATTCCTCCAGTGGCCTGGGAAGGCTGTCAGCCTGTCTTGTAAACAGTTTACCACATCTGCCCTTTGTAAGACCGAGTCTTTTTGCTTCCTTGCTTGCTCCCTAGCACCCACAGCGTGAAAATAATAGTGCACGCTCAATTTAAGCCACACACAACTCTCCCAACATGCTCTGCCAGCCCTCATGGATGTCCATGAGTTTTTCCATTCTTAGTGAAGGCTTCTCATTCCCACTGTAATAGCCCAGAGCTTGTTGTCTAAATCTGATTTTAAATTAGGCAGGGGTCCATGGTTCCATGTCAATGCCAAGCTGTGGGTGGGAGTGGAGGATTTTTTTTTTTTCCTAGGGACTTTAAATCTCTTCTTACACTGTTTCTAAAAGATTTCATCTCTCCAGGAAGCAGAAGTCTCTTGAGATGAGCTGTTTGTGCAAGACTCTCATGTGGGCTTGAGCTGGAGGCTTCAGATGCAGCCAAAGTGAAAGACTGCTCTTTTTCTGGGTTGGGTCCAGTCAGGATTCAAACTTCAGGGGAGGATTTTGGTCCAAGAAAATGAATTTGAGCTTCTGTTATCTTCAAGTGTTTCAGATGAAAGGATCATTTGAGCCCAAGAAGGCATGTGAAATGCAGTCACCCTGACTCAGTTGTGCCTCAAGGCAGGAGACAAAGCGATGAGCCAGTGAGTGAAGCTACTCTTGGCTCGGCTAGGGGCTTGATGAAGTGACTTGACAAGGGACACACAAACAGCCTATAGCAAAAACAAGGGGAAGATAAATATGTTTAAATACTGTTTTGTTATCCCTCTTTGATCCACAGAGACTAGTTTGGATGGGCCAAATCCACAGCTGGCATAAGAGCCTCCATACTACCCAAACATCTAAGAAAGCTAAAAATATTATTTGAGTTAGAACTGAGTGCATCCCATTTGTAACTGGCATTTATGACAGGAGGCAAAGGTGGGGTTCACATGAAACACATCCTGTTCCAGATTACCAAAGCCAATGCTTGGGTCAGATTTTCTTCCATAGGCAGTATCAGGACCGAAAGTGTGGGAATTCACTCTCTTGAAATATATCGTATTTCCATAGTCCAGCCAAAGAGGTCCCTCACTCCCAAACCATTACAGCCTTTGTGTCTTTCCTAAATCTCAGAGCACCAACGTTTGCCGTGAAATCACTGGGTCAGCAGCCTCCTCCTGGTTTACTCCCCCCTCCTCTCCATGAGCTTGCTGTGTGACACTCCAGGTTGCACACAGAGAGATGAGATGAAGATGCCCGGTGCCGGTGGATAAAACACCACCGCGTGAAACCCACATTTGTTGCAGAGTCATGTTTTAACCTTGCCCTTTCCCTCCCCTTCCAAAAAGCCAGCCTGGGTGGGAAAGTACGAGAGAAGTAAGATGTTATGCTCATCCTGGGGAGCTGAGAGACAAGGGCGGGGGGGAAGGGGGATTTGTAACTGGAGACCAGAATGGAGGAGGGTGAGAAAGCAGCATTCACAGATATTGATGACCCCCTATCTCAGCGGGTCAGATCTCACACAGCACCCCCTTTGCATCACATTTCACATCTCTTGGCGCCATGCGTCCCTATACGTGCATGTCCCTGCATGCATGCACGGGCAGTGGGATGGAGTCGGGGACACACACACACACTTAAAGAGCCTTGTTGAGAAAGGTATTTCTTGTGGGGAAAAAGACGTGGGGGGGAAGAAAGAGGGCAGGCCCCCTCGCTCCCCACTGAGCCCATTTCTCCTGCTTTGCCGGAGCTGTCAGCCTTGAATCCCGGTGGCGTCCCGTAACTAATTGACAGCAATGGGGGCCTTTGGGAGCTGAAGAATACGCGTCCTTGCCGGGCGAGCGCTGGAGCAGGGGCTGCGCGGGCAGCTGTGGGGGGACATAAAGGGTGGCTTTTAAAGCCTTTGTGCCTGCCTGCGAGTGCGTGCGTGCGTGTGTGTGGCGGTTTTGTGGCGGAGGTGAGGGGATGCTGAGCGGGGTGGCGGGGGGAGAGGTGCAGGGAGAAGCTGCTACGGAGAAGTAAAGCTTCTCGCAAAGAAAAGAAGGGGAGGGAAAAAAAAGAAAACCGTAAGTGGCGTGAGGAGCGAGATCCCTGCGCACTCAGAGCCCATTGGCACTGCGAGGAAGGAGCAGGGCGCAACGTTAAACTAGAGCAAGGTACATTTAGATTAGACATTAGGAAGAAGTTCTTTACTATGAGGGTGATGAGGCACTGGGATGTTGTACAAAGAACTTGTGGAGAGAAGTTGTGGATGCTTCATCCCTGAAAGTGCTTCGGATCAGGCTGGATGAGGCTTTGAGCGACCTGGTCTGGTGGAAGGTATCCCTGCCCATGGCAGGGAAGTTGGAACTAAATGAAATTTAAGGTCCCTTCCAACTCAAGCCATTCTATGATTTCAGTGTAAAGCCAGGGGCATCAAGAAACTAGGTTTCTGGTTTTCATCCTGCCCTGGCCCCAATTGTAAAATATGACCTGCCATCACTGCTGCTGAGCTGCAGCTTTGAGAAACAAAACCCCCACTGTGTTTTCTCTGAGTTTGGGAAATGGGCAAAAAAAGTTTCCCCACCCAGGTGTAACCTGGCAGCTTTGTCCCTATGGTCACCTTACTCCTTTCTGAGGATGCTCAAATACTCACGGGAGAAAGGGCTGAATCTCTGTTGTCCCAAGCCCAGCTGCACAAACATCTACCAGCACCGCAGACAAAATATTGTCCAGGAGACGTTTTTATGCTCTTGGCTTGGCTCGTGCAAAAATGCTTCATTGTCTGTGACATTTGCAGAGAGAATCTGTGATGAAAGCATTCACACATTTACATCTGGAATGAAATAAAAAAACCCCTCTCTCATTTCTCCAGGGTTTGTCACTGTGGAATTTAATAACAGAAGCAACCAAACGGGGACAAGTGTAGAAAAAGAGCTCCCTAGGCAGCTGAGCAAGAGCATAACTACCAAACAGGCCCAGCAGAATGGTACTGGCAACACTGGACACTTATATTTTACACCTAAGTTGCATCCAGCTTTTGAGAGACAGAATGAGTGTTCATAGGTCTGAAAGCCAAAAGAGATCATTAGACCAGATAGCCTGATCTTCTGCGTTCTGAAGACCCCAGGATGACACCCAATTATCCTTAAGCTAAATGACTCACATCTGACCAACAGCCACTTTTTTTTTTTTCTTTTTTTTTGGCCACAATCTTTGGCAAACCCTATGCAAAAAGCCAGTCAAGAACCTTGTGGCATTTAGTAGGTGTTGGTCTCTTTTCCCAAGTAACTAGTGATGAAATGAGAAATAGTGACCTCAAATTGCAGCAGGGGAGGTTTACATTGGATATTAGGAAAAAATTCTTTACAGAAATTTACAGGCATGGGGACAGGCTGCCTGGGAAGGTGGTGGAGTCACCATGCGTGGAGGTGTTAGAAAAACCCACATGGACATGGCACTTTGGGACATGGTTTACTGGCCATGGTGGTCGTAGGTTGTCACTTGGACTTGATGATCTTAGAGGTCTTTTCCAACTGAATCAGTTCTATGATCTAACAAATCCTGCCACCTGAGGAAGCAGTTCCTCCAGTGGTTTTATTAAAGCCAACCAACCAACCAATCAAAACGTAGAGAAAAGCATAAAAAAGTGTACTTGCTTATCAAAATTTTTGTTACATTTTTTTGTCTGATTTGTTTTTAATTACATGGATGATGCTCTTGCCTTCTCCACATCCCAAACACCCTGAGGCTAGTACAACTCCATACAAGCTCTGAAAGACGGTGCTTGATCCATCCAGCAGCCTCCAGCTTCAGCTCCAGCTCCCAATGAACTCAGTAAAAAGATTGACTCAGCTTAAAAGGGAACATGACCTCAGTCTGTACCCTGAACAATAGTTCAGAAATGCCTACTTGGCTGCAGGCTGCAGTGACCTGTTGCTGCTTGTAATAGCTGCAGTGCAAGCTCTGGGCAGCCTGGCCATCTTTAAGCCCCATGTTTGTCATGCACCCTTGTGTAAGGTCGATATCAATTTTCTGATGGGCACTCCTACACATTGCTGCAGCAGATACATCATAGCAGAGCCTGCCTGTGAGTAGGGATGGCACCACTTTCACCCTGCCTGCTCTGTAACTTCATGGAGCTCCATGAGCAGCATTTGTCTGCTGGTTTGTGGTGGAGTCACTGGTTTGTGCGGAAAGAAAGACAGGCGTGGTGCAGGCAGACATCAGTTTAAGCCTCTTTTTTTGGTCTCTCTCAGCTGACAGTAAAAATAATTCTGTTTCAGATAATGCGGTGCTGTTCTTCCCATGTGGAAAAATCGGAAAGGCATGCAAAGCTCTCCCTCATTTTTCCTGCTAATTGCCTTGATTTCTGCTTCCACACTCCCAGCTGCCTCTCCTCTTCAGGTTGCCCTTTCTGACTCCTCGATTAACTTCTTTGTCCACCCATTTACCACTCAGGACATGGCGACCTTTGGATGTAAATCTGCACTGACGTCCCTCCCGCTTGCATGCTTTTGTCAGGGCTGACATCTGCAAGACTCCTTGCAACGGAGGTGGGAGGGAGCTGAGTGAATGGGGGTACCAGGCAGTGCCCTCCTCTGCCAAGACTGCTGCCCTCATCCACCCTGTGCCACCAGCTCCCCATTCCAAAGCTCAGTGCCTTAGTCTGAGACAAAAAACCCACAGATTTCAGTCTCCAGCTATCAAGTGGCACATAAGTGTAGACAAAGCCTTCATTCTCTGGTATCTGCTGGCTCATGAGCTCCTGAGCTGCCAACCAACTGTCTGCTATTACCTCCTCAAGCCACAGACAGTCTTTATTCGTTAGCTTAATTTGGACAGACATTCTTGGGAAGAGAACAGAAGCTTGCATATGGGCCCAGCCCACAGTGCTCTTCCTTGAGTGATGGAGCTGCTGCTGTTTGAAAAGGGATGCTTGTTCATCTCAGCAGGAAGGTGGAGGATTTGAAGGATGATTCCAGAGCTAGGACAATGCAGTTTCTCTTAATGTCACCTCAGGGTGAAACATGTCCTCCACACACAGCAAGTCTCTGACAAACCTTGTAGCTGAGCGGGGACCAGAGACCATTGCAGAACCCAATTGTGCACCTCAGACCAGACCTGACAGGTAGGATGGCCATAGCACTAGCCCTGAATCATACCATATAGAATCACAGAATCATAGGGGTTGGAAGGGACCTCTGGAGATCATCAGGACCAATCCCCCTGCCAAGGCAGGTTCACCTAGAGAAGATCACACAGGAACACATCCAGGTGAGATGAATCATTCAGAAATGGAGACTCCACAACCTCTCTGAGCAGCCTGTTCCAGTGCTCTGTCACATCACTGTAAAGAAGTTTCTCATCATGTTGAGGTGAAACTTTCTATGTTCCAGTTTGTAGCTGTTGCTTCTTGTCTTATTGCTGCTGACCAGCAAAAGAGATTGGCCCCATCCACTTGACACCCACCCCCTCAGATATTTGTATACATTGAGCAAATCTCCTCTCAGTTATCTCTTTTCCACATTAAACACCCCCAGGACTCTCAGTCTCTCTTCATAGGGGAGGTGCTCAAGTCCCCAAATCATCCTTTTGACTTTCATTACATAGAGGCCCATTCCCTTAACTTTCCATTTAGCCTCAGCACAGTGAGTTCAGACACCTGCAAAAGTGAACTTTGAGCAAAGTTATCCCAGTGCAGGACAAAGATGTGAGTCAGGGGGAGGTAAACAAGATAGGATGCATGAGGCAGGCAATCAGCTGTGTCATAAGGGGCATGGCTGGATCCCTGCACAGTACTGCCTCCCTGCACGCCCCTTCCTCATCCTTTTGAGACCTGTTAGCAGCAAGCAAAATAGTTTCTCCTTGAACCCAGTGGCTAGCACCACTGCTGCCAAGCACAAGTCCCTGGGCAAGCTTGTTGCTGAAAGCCTCTCTGAACAGTTAAGGGAAGTGGCCTTGTTTAATATTAATTCATTGAGCCTTTCCAAATCAATGAAAGACAACTTTCTGGTGGTTGAAATAAATAAGCTCTCTCCATTGGATCTGCAGACATTAGGAATGGATGAGCTAAAATTCCCTGCCTCAATTCACTTAGATCACAACCTTTCTTGGTTTGTTGGAGGTAGTACATAGATGACATTTCTGTCCTTTGTCTAGCTGCTTAAAAGATTTAGTTTAAGTACTTTCTTGTATTATAATTTCCCTTAGTGAGAGGGGAAGCATGAGCATTGCAATTGTACAAAGCAACATGAAGGTGGACCTACAAGCTCAAGAGCTCTGTGAGTCTCCCTAAGCACTGTAGGCAAATGATTTTTAATAAAATCAGATGTGAGTTAAGCTTTACCTGGGTGGTTGTTTGCTTCTCCAAACTCATGTGGGAGGAAATAAGAGGACATTAGATGATCAGGGGACTAGAACATCTCTCTTATGATTAAAGACTGAGAGAATTTGGACACTTTAGTCTGTAAAAGAGAAGATTGAGGGGGGATCTCATAAATGCTTACAAATACTTAAAGGGTGAATGTCAGAGGAAGATGTGCCCAATGTTTTTTCAGTGGTGCCCAGTGACACAACAAGGGGTGGTGGGCACAAACTTGAACATAAGAAATTCTATCTAAATGTGAAGAGGAACTTCTTTAATTTAAGGATGATGGAGCAGTGGAACAGGCTACCCAGAGAGGTGGTGGAATCTCCACCTCTGCAGACATTCAAAACACTCCCGGATGTATTCCTGTGTGCCCTTCTCTAGATGAACCTGCCTTTGTAGGGGCATTGGACTCAATGATATCCAGAGGTCACTTCCAATCTCTACCATACTTATGATACTGTGATACACTTTTCTTTAAAATAATTTAAAAAAAAAAAAAAAAAAAAGGCTTAGGAAGAAGTAGAAAAGAGAGCAAGGCTTATAGGTAAGATATGTTGTACCCAGGATCATCCCATTGGATTAGCTGCGTGGTTTTGTTCAATTCTCACCACTGATCTGCTTCTCTCTGTTCTTGTATGTAAAAAGGGAAGACAAACAATGAGTAGATAAAGAAGATGGGATTGCAGATAGGGATGAGTAGGTGGATAATGAGAGGAAAAATAAAGATTGAAAGGGTCATCAATCCTCATGCTTCAGGATTCAGCTCAGTATTTATCCATTAAGTGCCAGGAGGAAGTCTGGGGAGTTGTATCATTTAACTACTTCCAGCAAGGCTTCTTGCGCAAACAACTTGCTTTGTTGGCAAGTGGATCTTGCCCAATAGTACCTGCTGTCATGCAGCACTTCCCCCTAGGTAAACAGAAAGCATTGTATGATCATCGTGGAACACTGGTGGACTCTTGCATGTTCTAGCAAATTCTCCCTCGGTGCTGCATGGGAGGACTCCAGATGTCATTCCAGGAGGGAATGTATCTCACAGAACAAACATGCCTTATGGCATTAAGCACAGTATCACAGAATTAACCAGGTTGGAAAAGACATTTGAGATCATCGAGTCCAACCTATCATCTAACACCTTCTAATTAACTAAACCATGGCACTAAGTGCCTCATCCAGCCTCCTCTTAAACATCTCCAGGGATGGTGACTCCACCACCTCCCCGGGCAGCCGGTTCCAATGGCCAATCACTCTTTCTGTGAAGAACTTCTTCCTAACATCCAGCCTAAACCTGCCCTGGAGCAGCTTGAGACTGTGTCCTCTTCTTCTGTCACTGGTTGCCTGGGAGAAGAGACCACCCCCCACCTGGCTACGACCTCCTTTCACGTAGTTGTAGAGAGCAATAAGGCCTCCCCTGAGCCTCCTCTTCTCTAGGCTGAACAACCCCAGCTTCCTCAGCAGCTCCTCATGGGAGAAATGGAGAAAGAAGAAGCTCTGCAGTGACTGGCAGAAAGCAGGAAGAAAGGTATAGCATGATAAGAAAGCATGTCTTATTAGAGATGAGTGGTTGGAAGAGCCAAATGAAGTCTCCACCTCATAAAGGCCTACAGTGGGGCAGTTACAAGGTAGCAAGTTAAGCGTGAGCAGCATTGGGTTGAAGAATTCTAGTTCAGGCTCCCTCTCCTTTCAGAGGAGTCTGTCCTGCCTTGGGAGGAAGGGTGTCAGGCTTGAGGTCTTCTTGCTGTCATCCTGTGGGAATTTCAATGCGAGGGTTTTGTGTCATCATCTCTCCCGAGGTACAACCCACTGTGCTGCTGCCTGGGCTGAGACATGGCAGTGAGGGGTAGGGATGAAGGTGGGGGGTGAAATTGGTGGAGAGGAGAAAGGAAGCAACTTTTTAAACAAAACAAAACAAAACAAAACAAAAAAGAAAAGAAAAAAGAAAAGAAAAAAAGAAAAAGAAAAAAGAAAAAAAATAAGTGATGAATAGATCGACTAATCCGGGGAAACCTTGAGAATATAGAGCAGCGTCTGTGGGGCCTCCCTTTTTTCTTTTTTTTTTTTTTTTAATTTTCTTTTCTTTAATTTCGCTGCAGCACGTATAATCAATTATGGCTTGAATTGGGGATAAGGGGAGGGAAAGTACTTCAATTCATAAATCAATTTTATACGGTCATCAGTCAGGTTGTGAATGCAAATACCTCTGTCGGTTTAGGTTATTCAGAATTAATTGACTCCCACCGGGTTGGGCTGCAGATGGAGAGAAGCTTTCTCACAAAGTCTGCTTGGGCTCAGCATGGGGGCAGGCAAGCGGGCTGGCTTCCTCCTCCTCCTCTTCCTCTACTTTCCTCTCCTGAAGCATTATACTATTGGTGTTCGGGAGAGTTTTGTGTCTGTGTGTGTGTGTGTGTGTGTGTGTGTATCCCCTCGTCTGTGAGAGGGAGACATGCTTGAAGAAAGAAAGGGATATGCAAAGATTAAAGTCACAAGCCCCCTCTTCAGCCCTGGCCTGCGCAGACACTTTTATGTGATTAGGAATGCTTTGCTTTCAAGGGTTTGCTTTTAAGCCTTGAGCTTCTCTTGAACTTCTCCAATAAGAAAACAAACAGCAGTGTCAAAGCCTCCCCCTGTGCCTGGAATTCGAGCTCAAGTCGTGTCATTAAAAAGCCACTTTGCTACTGGGAGTTTGGCATCTGAGTCACTGTTTCAAAGCCGGTCTGGGGCAGGAGAGATCGAAAGTCATTAAACATCTAGTGGTTGTTTTGGTGGCCTATTGAAAAATGAGATTTGAAGGGTTTCAGAGCCACCAGAAGGATGCAGAATAAATGCTGCCACCTGGATCTCCTTGGCTCCTGCATCTTCTATCTAAAGGGTGCATGGCCAAAATTTCTGGTGGGGCGGGGGGGGCCTGTTTGGATTTGCTGCAAGGGTGAAAAAGGGTGTAACCTGCAGCCCCTCTTTTCACCCTCCATTAGAACTGCCCAGCTTAGCACATGTCCTGGTCTAAACAGCAAGGCAGAGCTGGTGCTGATCCAAAGAGGGGAGTTTCTCAGTCCCCCCATACTTCAAACCCCTCGTGTGGCTGCACCCAGACTGGAGACTGTCACCCCACGTGGCATTTTGGGGCTGTCACCCCAATCCTCTCTTGGCCCTGTAACCCCTTCCCTCCTCCATGACAGTCTCCTTTGTCTCACTGATTAGCTGATGTTCTCGTCCTAGCCACAGTGCCCCCATGCAAGTGATGGTCATCTCAGCTTTGGGCAGGGTCTCACCAACCAGCCAAAGCTTCAGGCTGGCTGTGTCCCCCATGCCAACCACCCTGCACTGGAGGTTTGTGTCTGCTGTTTTTCCTTCCCAGATGTCACACTAGCACTCTCCATAGAAGGCAGCACAGAGCACAGAGCTGAGTAGGTAGGGGACATCACTCCATGAAGACAGGGGACATCACTCCATGAAGTCATACAACATCACTCTGCTTTGCTAAACCACAGAGGACAGGAAAAGGTATTAACACCTAGGTACATACCTAGGTCTTGGCTTGTCACACTGAGGGCTTTCCAGACCTGGACATCTCAGGTTCAAACTGCAAGAGGTGCTCTAGAGAGGACTGCATCAGTAAAGAGCTAACAATGAGATTGGTTTCTAAAAGTAGTCAGAGCACATAACCCTATTTTATGCCTGGGGAAACTGAGGCACAGATGAAGATGTGGCTCAGTGGAAAGCATCATCCTTTGAAAAGTGGCATAGCTGAGAACAGAGCCTAGATCCTATGATCTCCACTCCATTATTGTACCCACCAGGACCTACGTGGTTAGACCATCAGATTTTGGCAGGGCTAGAGGAACTGGTGTATTAGTGGAGTGCCAGAGCTGACTCAATGGAGCTGATCCCCATGATGTCATGGAAACAGTAGGTCAGAAACACCAAAAACTCAGAAGAGGCAGTGGAAGTAGTAACTGGAGAGGAAGCTTGGCCACAGTTGAGAAGGAGGAGGCTGCAAAGAAAGATGAAAGGAGCTGTCTGTAACTGCTTGCAGTTAAGTGGGGAGGTGGGAAATGGCTTTGCAGTCCTTCGGCAGGAAGAGTGGGGAGCAGGTCTTGGCAAGGGGAAGGGAAAGAGAGAAGCGGAACAAAAGAGCCATGCAACTTTCACTCAATGCTTTCCTCCATTTCAGACAAAACTGCTATTTGAATGGTAACCAAAGAGCCAGGTGCTTTGGACAGCCTCCACAAGGCCCTGCCAACCTCACAGCACCCCTTATCTGCAAAATTCTCCACTAATTTTCACAAATGCAATTTTGTCAGAGCCTCTTCCTGCAGCCTACGTTCCCTCTGGGCATCTCTACTTTCCATCCTGGGCACCTCTACGCACTCCATCCTGGCAGACCAACAGTACTGTGCCCCCATTTCCCCTCCGCTTCATGCTAACCAGTGGAGGCTTGGCACTATGGAGAATATCTGATGAGAATACAAATGCCCAAAACTCCTTGTCCTATATCATCCTAAATGAACTTGTGCCACAGTCTAGAGAAGATGAAGGTAAGTTCATTAGCTCTGCCATCAACTTGGAAGCCCTGAAGGATTTACCACCTCTGCCACATGCCAAAGTGCAACCCATTAGGTAGGATGGGCCTGGTGTTGCAAGCCTGTCAAAGTCTTTCACACTGCAAATGAGAATTAAGCAGACACTTGGGGCTCCCTTCTGCTGCTGTTGTGTCTTGTCAGTCATCACAGAAGTTGTTTGGGAAAGACCCTTAAGATCATCTAGTTCAACCACTGACTTAATACCACCATTTCCACTAAACCATGTCCCAGAGTGCTGTGTCTACACACTTTTTGAAAATCTCTACCACTTCCCTGAGCAACCTGTTCAATGCCTGGCCACTTTTCAGTACAGAAATGTTTCCTAATACCCAGTGTACACCTCCCCTGGCAGAACTTGAGGCCGTTTCCTCTCATCCTATCATTTGATACCAGGGAGAAGAGGAAAACACCCAGCTTGCTCCAACCTCCTTTCAGCTAGTTGTAGAGAGCAATAAGGTCTCCATGGTCATCAAGGTGCCTTTGCTGCTTCTGGTCCTTACCGGATGTCCTGCACTAGGGCTGGCAAAGGTTGGGAACGTAGAGTGGGAGTCCATTGTGTATTTTGTTGTGACATGGGAGGCCTGCCAGTCTTGTGGTGATACCAAAAATCTTTTACCATATGGGAACTGTGCACTCTCTCTTCCCATGCCAAGCATCAGGAAATTTGTGTGTTAGATAAAAAAATGTCATTATGGCTTATTCTGCTCTGTGTACATACACCCAAGTCCCATCTACCCACCAGCCTGACAGTAATCAGGTCTGACTCTACTAAACACACATCCTTAGGGCCAAAAGCAGCAATCTGTGCTGTCTCTGCAGACTCTCGGCTGAATTCCCTGCTGATTGTCTCTAAGAAGGTCGGCTTGGTGTTCAGCAGATTGGAAACCAGTTAAAAAAAAATAACAAAACAAAAACCAAACACCAAACACCCTTGGGGATTTTCAGGCAAATCCATAAGACTTGAGAGTTAACCTACTTTTAATACACTGCCTGCTTTCCCCACACTCCTTTGCTGGCTTGATTCTGGTTCATCTTTCAGAGCTTAACAATACTTCACGTGTTCCTGTTTGCTCAACGTTTAGAGGGGAGGCCTCCCTCTCTTCAGTGATCGCTTAGCATTTTTTAATCATGTTTATAAAGGCAAATACCTAAGTGACCAAAAGAGCTGCAAGAACTGCTTCTCTGCTCTGCAGGGTACCAAAATCTCCTCTTGATGTCAATGGTGAGAGCCATGCTCGGCTGAAATCCTGATCAGAGCTGCGGCTTTAGCAAAGGGGAGGAGTGAGCCCCTTGTTTTACTACACAGCCCCTTTCATGGAGGCCCAGGGAAGGAGGGGAGAGCTGGGAGGGGGGCATCTTTACACTCATGGTGGGACTTCTGAAGAATTTACAGTCATCTTTCCTAGTGACACTAAAGATTTTATAGCCTTGGTACCAGTGGTTACAATGCCCTATGGAGCACAGAGCTGAGCGCATGCCAGGGACCCCTTCATCTCACTAGAGGCTGGAAGGCAGCCAGGGGCTTGACACGGGGAAGTTTATTTCAGAGAGAGAAGGGAGTGAGGAAGCGGGAGGGAGAGAAGAGGGGAAAGAGGCCGAGCAGAGGGGGAGAGGGAAGGGAAAACAAAGGCATGTGAGATGGGAGAGCAAGGGAAAGAGGCAGGATAGAGAGCGAGGGTGGAGGAGGAGGGAGGCAGAGAAAGGAGAGGATGCCAGCATGGGAGGAATGAGAGGAGAGACGTGAAGAAGGAGGAACAGGAGGAAGAAAGGAAAGGAAGGGAGAAAAACATTTTAGAAGTGGCAGAGGGAGGAAATGTGATTAAAAGGAATAACAGAAATGGAGCCAGCAAAAGGGAAAGGAAGAAATCGCAAATAGGAGGCAAGTTATAAAACAGGATCTGAGAGCAGGTACAAGAGAAAGGCTCAGAAACAGTGCATAGCCCACTCCCCAGATAAACTCAGCACGGAAAATGGGGCTTTTCAGTGACTGTTCCTGTTCTCCTGCCAAGTCTTTCAACTGACAGAGGAGCCAGGGAGCACTTCTGCATACCCAGTTCTGCACAGACCCACACATCCAGGCTCTTCTTGGGCAGATACTCACAGAAACTAATATTTATATGTATGCTGATGTGTGCAGGTGTGTGTGCTCCCCTACAGCCATGTGACAGCATTTTGTGCATTCCACCCTGCAATATCCCTGGTTTCCTGCTCTCCACTCTTCTGTGCACCTGCTGTGCAGATGCAGGCTCTCCAGGTACCTTCAGTCTTCCTCCACAGCCACCCACACATCCAGCTTAAGTTCCATTCTCTCTTTGACTGGGGTTGCAAAATAAGCCTTACACTTTGTTAAAAAATGCTGAGGTTTGGCTATTTGGGTTCATTCCTTGCTGGGGAGAGAACGAGCCTTTATGATGTCGTATTGTTGGTTTGTTTGCTGTTTTTTTTTCATGGAGGGAAAAAAATTCCAACAGAAAAATGAAGGCAGCAAGTGCTCCACCCCAAAAAGTGAAATATGGACACACATTTAAGAAATGGTTTCTGACACCTGGCAGTCTGTCCGTGAGGCCCATATTTGTAGTGGTCAGTTATAGCCTTGTGATTTATAGCTCTACGAGGCTATGCACAGGACCACTACCCTAAAAGTTACATCACTGGAAGAGTATAACAGTCTCAGATTTGTGTTCTTGTTCTTAAGTTGGGCAAAATCAACATGGTGGCACTTCTCTGGGTGCAATGGGGTCATTTCTGAGCACCGCATCTACTTGGTTTGCAGATGGGGGAAATGTTTGTGGGGGGTTCATCCACAGTGGTGTGCATTCTGCGAACAGAGCCACGGTAAACCTGGGGTTCTCAGGCTAGAGTGGACATAGAGCTACTGCTGACATCCACTGCCCACTGCTGCATTTCTAAAGCAAAATGCACCAACTTATTCTTGAGCAGAATCGTAGAATGGCTTGAGTTGGAAAGGACCTTATAGATCATCTAGTTCCAACACCTCTGCCATGGGCAAGGACATCTCCTACTAGACCAGGCTGCTCAAAGCTTCATCCAGTTTGGTCTTAAACACTTGCAGGGATGAGGCATTCAGAGCTTCTCTGGGCAACCCATTCCAGTGTCTCACCGCTCTCATAGTAAAGAAGGTCCTCCTAAGGTCCAACCTAAATCTCCCCTGCTCTAGTGTAAAACCATTACCCCTTGTCCTATCACCACACAATCACAAAAATCCCTTAAAGTGAACATTGCACTCAATATGTTTCTCTCTCATTATAATGGACAGAAGTAGTAGGAGTCTGGGAGTGGCTTCTAGACTTTTACAGGTGTTGCCAGAACCCACAAAGGGTAGAAAGCCAAAAGGTGAGAGACCTAGCAACCATATGTTGGGATGAAGAAGTAGCAGTGGTTAAATTTTCTATTAAAATCCCACACCACAAACTGTGCAGACTTTATCCTGTTAGTTGATCATTGTTCAAAGTCCCTGGGTAACACATTTTAATGCAACTCTACCATGCTGATGGTAACCACAGCTCCATGCTGGAGGACTGGGCAAACCACCACAGGAGGTAGATGTGTGCACACCACTGCTGTACGAACATGTCCTCGTGTCCAAGTACTGTTGTAGAGTCACAAGAGTGCCAGGGGAACATCCTTTGCATGTCAGTGCTAATGTTAGGCTTCCTATGGGACAGATGAATGTTTTCAGATGCCTAGAGCCAGAATGTCCCCTGACATAAGTTGGCACCAGAAAAGTCCCTCTAACTTAAGACATGAGAATTAGAGAGCCAGACTTCCAGTTAAGCAGCTGCTGGGGAAAAGCATGTGGAAGGGATGCCTCTATTTCAAGACCTCTCAGATATACCTTTCCTTTGGCTTGTAATTCAACCTTTCACCTGTGTGGGAGTGCTCACTTAATGCCACTGGCTTTTACAGCCTCATTGAGAAACACAGTTGCTTTAGAAATGTCTCTGCCCCCTTTTCTTTGAATATTTTGCATAGGCTACAGCACATGTGTCAAGGGGGAGAAAAACAACTGACAGGACAAGGGGAAACAGCTTCAAGATGTGGTAAGGGAGGTTCAGGCTGGATATAAGGAAAAAAGTCTTCACAGAAAGGGTTATCAGGCATTGGAACAGGCTGCCCAGGGAGATGGGGGAGTCACCATCCCTGGAGGCATTTAAAAGATGGTGAATGTGATGCTCAGGGCCATGTTTTAGTGACTTAGCAGTAGCAGTGGAATTGCAAGCCCTAGGTGACTGGTTGGACACGATGATCTCGAAGGTCTCTTCCAACCTCAACAGTTCTGTAGTTCTACGATTCTGGGATTCTATGAAAAACATGAATTGGGAGAACAAGGGGACTGAAAGTTGAGCACATCATCTGGGCCTCACAATGTAAGTTAAATGTATTTTTATTACTCATCTCCTGTTCTTGTTTGGTCATCAGAGGTGGCTGTAAAGTTAAGGCTGTCTGCTTTGGGGATGTGTGGTCATTTCTGCTAGGAGAGAGCACCAGGAAGCCTACATGTCAGGGCAGGAACGGAAAGGCACTGGGTCTTGTGCCAAGTCTTTCTTGGTAATCCAAGAAATTAACCCACAAAAAGTGCTAGAGGAGTTCAAACTATAGTCCAGAGGGGCCCTGGCATCCTCAAGCTGTAAACAGAGAGGAGAAATGGATCTGACAGAAAGCCATATTTCTGGTAGGCCACTCCCAGGTTTAGTACCTGGGAGCAGGAATCAGCATGGTTGGGCATGGGTCTTTACTCTGGGGCTGATGCACTTTAGGCTAATTAAATCTTTTACTCCTGCTGGTGAATAATCATTTGCCTGACACATTCCACCACAGGCAGTGAGAACACCCTATATAGTGGCTTCTTCCCTAGAAGGGTGGGGTGTTTGTTCATCATCTGGCTCTACCTGGCCTTTAGCAACAATGCTTGGGCTGAAGGTTTCAGTGCTGGGTACTGCATTCTGAGAGAGCAGTCTCCCAGTTCAGGGGCCAGAGAGAGTGGCAGGCTCCCAGTCCTCCTGAAGGAAAGAGCTCGGCACCTTGGGAGGTGTGGCCCAGAGCCTTCATTCTGATGTTATTTTGTTCCTCTGATTTTGGAAAGAGCAGTGGAAACAATTAGGTCTTTTAATTTATCTGAGGCAAGATCCAAATACAGAAAAGAATACATCTCCCAGGCAGGGAGAAGGAGGGAATTAACTGCCTTTTTTTGGATGAGATCAGAGAAAGCTGATTTATGAAGCAAAGAGAAAGCAAAGTGCTTTTATGGGTAAAATGTTCTCTGCTTATTTCCTTTCTGTCAGACTACGTTCCTCCCACGCTTCTGGCTGCGAGCTCACTCCTTGGAAGCCCGTTTGAGCATTTCAGCATGTGATGATTTAACTGGGCACAGATTATGACAGATCTTTGCGAATAACATCACAGAAGTTGCTGGAGGTGACTGCCTAATGCCGACCCAGAGCACGTTCAGGAGGGCAAGGCTGGCAAACTGAACCCTAGCTGGCCCTGTGTGCTCACAGAGAGCACCTCTGAGCATCAGGTTCTCAGGAGGTATCTGTTGTTGTCTGCTGAGATGGGATGTGTCTCATGAACCTGTTCTTTTTGCTATTCTCCCTTGAGGAGACAGAGGCGAGGCTGGTCTATGGCAGAGAGGGCTTGAGAGCTGAATTCTCATGGAGAGTGGAGGCGTTTGGTTACAGCTCAGGGAGAGCAATAGAAAGTAGAACTGCAGAGAAATTCAAGAGGATGGGTGGGGAATGAGAAAGTTTCTGCACTTGAATTTCCACACATGAGGCTTTCAGCTCCTGCCAATGTACATATAGGATGGGGTGAACTCAGAGGAACTCAGAGAGGCTTATGTCTACTAAGGGACACTGTAGCATGCAACTCAGGTCGAGTTCCAGAATTACATCTGGGGTATCTTAATGGCTGGAGTGTGCTGTCCACTCTGGTGGTGTGAGGATTGCTAGTGACAAAGATGTCCAACTGTGGCAGTTGCAGGTCCTGACTGATCTAGCTGCAGAGAAGCATCTCCTGTGCTCAAAAAACCCACCCATGCAAGTACCACCCAATTTTCACTTAGATAGGTGCAACCATCAGTGTTGTCAGTGACCTCAAAAGATCATCTTGTCCAACCCCCCTGCCAGAGCAGAATCACCTGTACCAGATCACACAGGAATGCGTCCAGGCGGATTTTTAGTATCTCCAGAGAGGGAAACTCCACAACTGCCCTGGGCAGCCTGTTCCAGTGTTCTGTCACCCTCACACTGAAAAAATTCCTCCTTGTGTTTACATGAAACTTCCTATGCCTCAGCTTCCACTCAGTGCCCCTTGTCCTGTCATCGGGCATCAGCAAGAAGAACCTGGCTCCATCTTCCTGGCACTCACCCTTTACATATTTATAAACACTAATGAGGTCACCTCTTAGTCTCCTCCAAGCTAAAGAGCCTCAGCTCCCTCAGTCTCTCCTCATAACAGAGATGTTCCATTCCCTTAATTATCTTTGTGGCTCTGCGCTGGACGCTCTCAAGCAGTTCCATGTCCCTCTTGAACTGGAACAGGGGCAGAAATAGTCCAACACTTGACATACTCTCACAGAATAAAATTAGCAAAGGAGGCCTGTGAAGTCAGTCAACTCAGGAAAATATTGTGTAATAATTGATGTCGAGAAGCCCCTGTGCTCATACCCCAAACTGCGGTAGGTTTACAGAGAGGAGGGGAGGGGTGGGAGGTGGGGGTAGGGAACAGAAAGCTGTAGGGATTGACCTCTCTCTCCCCCTTCCCCCTTCCTTTTTCTTTAAATCCCCACCTAGTCAGGAGTGCTCATTAAGGATGGCTCTCGTTTCCCTAATTAGGCTGCCCCCTTCTCTTCACAAGGCTCCAGACCTCTGCCATTCAGCAATAACAAGAATAACAAGAAACTCGTTATTTTACAACCTGGGCTGGGGAGAAGGAGTGAGAGGGAGAAGATGGCTTTGTGATGTGCTGCTTGGAAGAAAACAAGCTCAGAAAAAGCTAGGTCAAGGAAGGAGTCACTCCTGTTAGCAAGACCTTGTCTGCTCCTAAATGATGTCTTGCCCTAGTCTATGCCTGCACTAGAAATAATGCTGTAGCGTATTGGGACTTAGGGTATTCCCCCCC